>JAECXO010000190.1:0-35123 GCA_018152825.1 Scaptomyza hsui | reverse complement strand
CTTGAGAGCTTATTGTTTTGGTAAAATCAAATATACGCCGCGAATTAAATAAACGTGTTCACGAAGTGCAAGCTTGTTCTACAGTTAGAGGTGATACATCAATGCCACAGGAGGCCCATAATAATACATTCACGAAACGCAATTGGTTACCGGAACTTAAGTTGCCCGAGTTTAGTGGCGGCTACACTGAGTATTCGGACTTCACGTCAATGTTTTCAACCATTATTGATCATGATAACCAGTTGTCGGACATCGAGAAGCTGCAGCATCTGCGGACGTGTTTGAAAGGAACAGCGTTGGATACTATCAGATCTCTGGAAATCAGCGATGCTAACTATGCAGTGGCAAAAGAATTGTTGCATAAACGATTTAATAATAAACGCTTAACTTTTCAGGCACACATTGTCAACATTCTAAGGCTTCAGAAGGTAGAGTCGGCGTCGGCAGTGAAGCTGCGGGAGATTTCGGATGTTAACAATGCAAATCTTCGTGCATTAAAATCTTTGGGCACTGTCGAGCAAATCGCTGATAGCATCATCGTGCACACAATCTTGCAGAAGCTGGACAAGGTTACACAGGCCAAGTGGGAAGAAACAGCATCGAGTGATGAGATTCCAACATGTGGACAATTCACAACTTTTCTGGAGAGGCGCTGCTTAAAGATGGAAAATGTGGAGCATGCAACTGAATCATATGCATTAAATTCTCAGGTGGGACAGAACAAAAAGACTAGCCCCAGTAGAAGCTCGTTTATTGCCACTAACTCATCATCAAATGGTTGCGTCTCTTGCCATAACGCAAGCCACTCAATTTACTCATGCCCACAATTTGCGAATTTAACGCCCCAGAACCGCCTTAGAGAAGCTAAGAGACTATCACTTTGCCTAAACTGTTTAAAAAAGGGACATCAGCTGCGAAATTGTAGTTCAGCTGCCTGCCGCACATGTGGCAGCAAACATCATACTTTATTACATCTGAACTCGCAATCTACTGTGCAGCGAACGCAATGCGCTGCAAATGCTTCCCTTACTGGTACTCAGAATGAAACATCGTTTAGCAGCCAATCTGTTCCGCCGCACTCTACTTCTCTGTTAGCTCAGCAACAAAACCCAGATCTTGTTCTTCTTGCCACTGTTGTTGTCAATATAAGGAATCGCTCTGGCCAATGGGTGCCATGCCGTGCATTGCTCGATTCTGGGTCGCAATTGCACATAATTACCTCGTTTTTAGCTCATCAACTGCAACTTAGGCGAACCAAATCAACAGCTATTGTTACCGGACTAGACCAAACCAACTTTCGCATTTAAAATCTCTAAACTCAGAATAGCAAACAAACATCACAGCTTTAGTGGCTCCAGCAATAACTGAGAATCAACCAAGCTTAACATTAAGCCCAGAAACTTGGAATATACCCGCAAATATTCGCCTGGCAGATCCGGAATTTTATAGATCTCGTAAGATAGACTTGCTGATTGGAGCAGGCTTATTCTTCGAACTCCTTTGTGTAGGCCAAATCAAGTTGTCTGCTGATCTTCCACTTCTCCAGAAAACTCGGTTTGGATGGATAGTCTCCGGTGGGAAGAATATGCGCCAAAATTCAGTTTTGTTAGCTCGTCAATCTACAGAAAGCGCCAATATAGAATCTGACACGAAGATGGACGAGGTTGTGCGCCGTTTTTGGGAGATTGAAGGTTTTGAAGAGTCTAGCTACAGTTAAACGAAGGAAGAGCAGGATTGCGAGGATCATTTTGTTGCCAATTTTTCGCGCTTGCCTCCAGGCGAATACTCCGTCCGTCTACCCATAAAAACTAATTTGAATATGCTAGGAGATTCTTACCAGCAAGCATATAGACGCTTTCTTAACCTAGAGAGAAAGCTCGAACGTCATCCTGACCTCAAGGCTCAATACTCGGCATTTATTGCTGAATACGTATCCCTACAACATATGTCACTGGCTCCAGAAGATTCCCTAAGTCTCTGCAAATATTTTTTGCCACATCATTGCGTCCTTAAGGAGGAAAGTACATCAACAAAACTTCGTGTTGTTTTCGACGGCTCTGCTAGTTCATCATCAGGATATTCCTTAAACGAGCTGCTTATGGCAGGTCCAACATTACAGCCGAAGCTTTTAAACACTTTGCTGCAGTTTAGAACATTTACAGTAGCTTTAACGGGAGACATCTGTTAAATTTACCGCTGCGTCAGGATGGATGAATCTGACAGCTGCTTGCAGTGCATTTTGTGGCGGGACGCAGCTCATCAAAGGATGCAAGTGTACAAGTTGGACACCGTTACGTACGGCACGAAATCTGCATCATTTCTGTCGGTTCGTGCCATGCAGCAGCTTGCATCTGACGAGCAGGCATCGTTTCCCATTGGATCAAAAATAATCAAAAGAGATTTCTATGTTGATGATTTGATCACTGGCGGCAACTCTTCTTCTGAAGTGCTAGAGGTATTGGGCCAAGTTACTGGTTTACTGGATCGTGGCAATTTTAAAATTCGAAAGTGGTGCTCAAACGACTCATCTGTGCTGCAAAAAATACCAGATTCGGATAAGGACACATTTCTTAAGTTTGATGATGGCAGTGACATTACAAAAACGCTTGGCCTCGCATGGGATCCTGTGTCTGACACTTTGCTGTTCTCATTTTCGCCAATTCAGTCTCCTCTTAAGCCAACTAAACGATCTGTTCTGTCTGCAATCGCGCGATTTTATGACCATCTCGGCGTTATATGCCCGGTCATTACAAAGGCTAAACTCTTTTTGCAGCAGCTCTGGAGAGAAAGAGTGGATTGGGATGAGAGTCTTCCTGCAGCACTTAACTCATCGTGGCTTAGTTTGTCGTCTGATATTGGAAGCACGCAGCAATTGAAGTTTCCACGGTTGGCTCAGCTGCCCAAGGGCGCTATAGGCGTACATGGATTCTGCGACGCCTCCATAGAAGCTTATGGTGGATGCATCTATATTGTCTCTATGACTCAGGGAAGGCGAGAAGTGCATCTTTTTTGTGCCAAATCTCGTGTTGCTCCGTTAAAAACCCTTACGGTGCCTAAGCTGAAGCTATGCGGGGCAGTTTTGCTGGCACAACTTATGCGAGAACTTAAGCAAATGGACTTGTTCCATTGTCCCTTTTATTGTTGGTCTGATTCTGCAGTAGTCTTATCATGGATACGAGATGAGCCCTCACGATTTCAAATATTTGCATCTGATCGAATTTCTTTAATCCAAGATATTACTGTCGGCATGGAATGGCGCTATGTACCCACCAAGGTCAATCTTTCTGACATTTTATCACGAGGAGCGCTTCCTAGTGAATTAATAGAGTCATCTCTCTGGGCTCATGGTCCAGAGTTTCTCACGAAGGACAAAAATGAATGGCCAGAATCCTGTCTCGCCATTAAGTCACTGCCAGAAATGAGAAAAAAGGTTCTCATTGCGACTGTCAACAACGAAGATCTTGATGCAAACTGCAAATATGCTAGCTCCTGGGAAAAACTCAAACATGTATTTTCCTACGTACACAAGTTTTGTCATCGCATCAAGCACCCTGGACTCATCGGAGATGATGTGCGCCGAGGAGAACGAATGCTGATCCGTTGTATTCAAATGTCGCAGTTGTCTGAGGACTACAGTCGTTTAAAGAACGGTCTTCAGGTGCCATCATCCAGCTCATTGGTGTCTCTGGCACCCTTTGTTGATGAAAATGGACTGCTGCGCGTTGGTGGTCGTTTAAAGAATTCGGCTTTAAACTTTGAGGCTCAGCACCCTGCAATATTACCAAGACAGCACCCAGTAACTCGCGCAATAATAATGCATTATCATCGCAGCACTTTGCATTCTGGACCTCGCTCGCTTCTTGCGCACATTCGACTGCAGTACTGGCCCATTGGAGGACGCAAGACAGTCTCATTAGTTGTGGCCAAATGCACGATGTGTTTTCGAGCCAAGCCTCGTTTGGCTGAGCATATCATGGCTGATTTACCCAAGGATCGAGTGACTGGAGCGCACGCGTTCACTGTAACGGGGATTGACTTCTGTGGCCCATTTTTCTACAAAAGCGATGTTCGGAATCGTGCAGCTGTAAAATGCTACGACTGCGTTTTTATATGTTTCGCAACGAAGGCTGTGCACCTCGAGCTTGTAAGCGATTGGTCTACAGGAGCATTTTTATGCGCACTAAGGCGGTTTATACTAACTCGTGGTAAACCGTATCGCATAGGGTCGGATAATGCCACTTACTTCGTTGGTGCCAAAAACGAGTTGGCGGATCTACGGCAGTTGTTCCTGAGCAGCAAACATCAGCAGGCGGTCAACGAGTTCTGCTTGCTTGACAACATTGAATGGCGTTTTATTCCACCTCGTTCGCCCCACTTTGGCGGAATTTGGGAGGCAGCAGTTAAGACACTTCTATAGAACTGTTGGCCCCTCTATACTCCCATTAGATGACCTTCGCACTCTTCTATGCCATATCGCTGCCGTAATTAACTCTAGACCTTTAGTTCCCATTTCAGAAAATCCTGCAGACCTCGATGTGTTGACGCCAGCACATTTTCTGGGTACAGCTCCACTGGCCTTGTTTCCCGAGCCTGATCTTACAGGGCTAAACCTTAATCGATTGGATCGCTGGCAGAGGATCTCTTACTACCAGCAAATTTTCTGGGGCCGTTGGCGAGAGGAATATCTGACGCTCCTAAATCAACGCTCAAAATGGCGTACCCCTCAGGCCAATCTGTGCGTCAACGATGTTGTTTTGGTCAAAGACGAGAACCTACCTCCGCTCAAGTGGCCATTGGCAAGAGTCATCGAGCTGGTAACTGGAGACGATGGCGTGGCACGAGTAGCTACTCTCAGGACTGCCACCGGAACAACTAAGCGGGCTGTTCGAAAGCTGTGCGTCCTACAAAAGCAGGATGTTGTTGAAAGCCGTACTCTTTCAACGGGGGGAGAATGTTTGGCTATGCAGCCAAATAGCAGCAGCATCGCCGCACCATAAGCAGCAACAGCTGCTCTTATACATATATACATATACCATAATGTTAATTGCTCCAACAACAACTAAACTCACTATCATGCTCTATTGCAATTGCATGCTTATTCTATGTTAACCGCTTATCTTGCATTGCATGCCCTTTGTATTCGGCGTTGGAGCAGCCAAAATTAGTTATGTTACGATCGCTAACCACTCAAGTTGAATCTGCTCGTTCTCGCTAAGCATCGATCAATTCGGATCGACTTGCCAAAAACATTGTTCAGTAATTAGCAGAGGCAATTTCGAGCCTGCCTGCTGATTTATATAAACCCAATTAAATATAATTAATTAATTAAAGAAAACAAAATTGTTCGTTTTTCGTAAAACTACGGCTAGTGAAAAAGCTCCCTAGCCCAACAAAATGTTTTTAACTGTCACTATCTATATGCCTACCAAGTTTGGTGGCTCTTTTGATGCACATCTTTGGTATATGTTGCCTTCTATCTTTCTACCGAATTTACGGGCTCTAGCTTAAAAACTGTAAGAGATATCGAAATTTCCGATTTTTAATGGTGGGCGGCAGAGGTGGGCGTGGCATCCTAATTTTTGATGCAGATCTTTTGTAGATGTCACCATATATCTTCCTACCAAATTCGGCAACTCTAGCTCGAAAATAGTGAAAACTATAGGCGTTTCCAATTTCAAGGTGAAGGGGGGATGGGGGCGGAATCAGGGGGCGTGGCATCCAAGTTTTTATGGGGATCGTCAGTACCTATCTTGACACAAAATTTGGTGGCTCGAGCCCAAAAAATGTGAAAACTATATGCGTTTCCAATTTCAAGGTGAAGGGGGGATGGGGGCGGAATCAGGGGCGTGACATCCAAAATTTTGATGCACTTTTTTGGGGAACGTCAATATCTATCTTGACACAAAATTTGGTGGCTCTAGCGCAAAAAATGTGAAAACTATAGGCGTTTCCAATTTCAAGGAGCAGGGATGAAGGGGGCGGAAGGAGTGGGCGTGGCATCCAAAATTTTGATGCAGTTTTTTCAGGGACATGACTAGCTATCTGCGTGCAAAATTTGGTAACTCTAGCTGTAAGAATGTGTTATCGGTTTTCAGCTATCGAATTTATCGATTTCCCAGCCTCCTAGTAGGCGTGGCAACCCAATCTTAACACTTTATCTGTACCGTCTATATAAAACATAATTGCAAAGTTTCAAGTCTCTAGCTTTACGGGTGTCGAAAAAAGTTGCATTCATACAGACGGACAGACGGACAGACAGACACTATGACGGACATTTCACAAATCCAATATACTATGAGACCTTCGGTATCAAAGTATAAAGACACGTGGAAATAAGACGGCTGCAGGCAAGCCGTTTCCAAATTGTATATAAATTAGAAAGATGGTCCAGGGACCCAATTGATAACATTAACGCATATAGGTCGCAGTGGAAAGACCGAGTTGCGCTTAGCTGTGGGGCCGGATGATGAGATGTAGGTTTTCGAGTCTTAAACGAAAGTTAGCGCGCCGAATTCGAAAAACGACATGGAACCAAACACGGCAGAATTACGTGAGAAAAGGAGCATCCCGTTTACATCACTGGGTGCACCTTCTGCGTCGGTGAGCAGCAGCCAACCATCCGTCATTGCGGAACTTGGATCGGTATTAATTATATAAGAAGACCTAAATAAGTAAATTTTGTTTAAACGATAATAATATTTTTGAAACACAAAAATTTTTTTTTTTTTTTAAGACAAAACAAACATAATATTTTAAAGTAAAACAGTTATCTCGTTTTATGAGTTTTATAGAAAACGGAGCTCGGTCATACAGAAAAATAGACCTCGACCTAACAGAAAAAGAACACAGCTAAGCAGCACGGTTAACAACACGGTTAACAAAACGGTTAACAACACGGCTAAATAGGAAAACAGGAAAACAACCTGGGAAAACAGCACAGCTAAAGAACACGGTTAACAAGCCGGTAAAACAGCATGGTAAAACAGGAATACAGCTCTCTGGTTAACAACAACGGCTCCCGGTTTATAAAAAACATCAACCCGGTAAACAACAAACGGCTCCCGGTTTTCAGCAAACAGCTCCGCGGTTAACAATGTAGTGTGTATATGCATTAAATAACACCCTGTATTTAAATACATAAGTATGCGACACTTTGTTGCATACAATAACAAACAATAACAAACAAAAGCGCAGAGCCATTTGAGTTTATTGACTCAGGCTCATATTACGCAGCGCGGCCCGCTAGTACACTAGCCGGCCATTCAGCTGACGGCGCATATCCCACGCTACGCTTATGTAGCGCATACCACGAGTAATATATATGTATGTATTCGCAATGCATGCATATACCACACACTCTCTCTATATTCTTATTACGCTCTGCTGCGACAGAGCTTTACATTAAGTGCATATAGAGAAGAGAGCCGCTCCGCTGCCGGCGTCACTGACAGCGCAGCTCCGCGGCTTAGGCTAAAATATACTTTAAGAAAGATGGTATCAAACAGATACGAAAAACCGCTTATACAATAAAGACGTGCGCCCACGTTTACCCTAATTCACACTTGTTTTATTAACGTGAATTACATGGCGACCGTGACAGGACCGTGAACTGGACATCGATGAACAAACAACTTCAGTAGGAGCAAGTGCAGCAGCGTCGCAAGCACAACCAGGAGCAGGAAGACACAACCATGGGTGACCGGCAGATACAAAAAAAAAATCTTTGAAGTCAAAAGCAGTCAATATATAAAATCAACAAAAGTGGCGGATACATCGAAAAACTAAATTTCAGAGTGAGTACGGTGTGGTTTTGTGCATTCATGTTGTAATGTCCTTACACATCACTCTTGATGAGTACAGGGCGCGCCAACTGCTAGCTAGCGAAACAGCGAATAAAGTTGAGGTTAAAATAAAAAAAAAAACCAAGAAATCGTGGTGGCATACGGTTGCGCATAAAAAAACGCAAAGTCGAAATTTGTAAAGTGTTATATAATAACACAAAGCCCCCGACTTGGGAAAACGCCAAGAAACTAGCCGATGAGTTAGATTTCTTAGAGGCGGAAGAACGAAAATATAAAGCACAAGCCGTAACACCTGCTCCTCACATAATAAGAAATTTACTAAAAACTTATCCACCACCAGAAGAAAAGACGCTACCCAAGAAGACAAACAAATGCCCTAACGACTGCGCTGGACCACTCTATGACCCGGCCTGTGCGATGACCTGCACCGGCAACGCGGACCGCACCAAGGCAGCCAAATAAGACGAGAAGAAGCAGCCATCTTTTACTCGAATCACATGGCATTCATCTTTAATCGAACCGCATCAACTACAACTACTGAAAAATTATGTTAAAAAAAAAAAAAATTTAGAATTTGTAATAACTCGCACTGTGTTGTGCGAGTTAAAGAGAGTACGGCCCAAAAAGCCATACAACAAAATTGGCAGGCTACCCATGTAAAAACATTCACGTTATGTGAATTAATTTTAAACTTCTCTCCGCCAGTTGGCGTCCGACCCTCTAACCTAAAATCCTCTGTCTCAAAATTATTAAAATAAAATATAGATGTACGCAATTTTCTGTAAATTTATAATTATATTATGTACACATATATATATATATATATACCATATATATTAACAAATAAGTAAAAAAAAAAATTAAATAAACAAATAAAATAAAATAATCGCATACATATTGTTGTTGCTATGAGCTGGAGGTATTATTCGGATTCTACACAGGATTTAATGGCTGCTAATCATCGTCGTGGTGAAAAGGCTTGTGTGCAGGAATGCCGGGTCCAAGGATGGTGATTTGGCCCAAGCATTCATTTGCACTAATAATCCAGGATGATTGCTGGAGTATGTGGCTAGTGAGCCCAATCACGGCCAGTGAGAAAGATGCCATTGGTGTTGATGTTGGTCCAACTACGAATTATCGATACGATCCAGGATGTTTTCGGTAAGATGCATATCATTACAGCACAGCAGCCTGCCACGTTGCTATGCATATTGTATTCAAAAAATGTGTGTTTTTAAATAACAATATTTTCCATTTTTCTCTTTTCGGGTTTTTGGCGGCGACGATGGAGATGGTGTGGACGCGCTCATCAGGTAAGTATAGTATATTTTAATAATATACTCCTTTTTCCTTTTTCTTTCAGGTGACGTCGCTGTTTTGGACTCGTCAGTGGTCCATAAACACGATAATTGCAGCATAGTTAGCTGGCCTCGCTCAATGCAGCCGAATATCGACGACGACAAAGGGGGACCAGCTGCAAGTGCTTGTTGTGTGTCGATGCTGGGTAAATGGTGATCCCGGGATGTTGTACCAATGGCGAATTGACTGATCTGACCAAGATGAGGTGAGGATAGTTCTTTTATTGCAATGGCAGTCTGCCACGCTGCCATTAGTGTTGTTATAGGTGAGCAAACTCATCGACGTTTGATGCAGTAAAAAGGACCATAAAACTGGCTATTGAGCGTATTGTCAATTAAATAAAATATGATTCTCAATTGACAACGCATAGAGATGCATCCAGAAAGACAATGGTGAAGATCCAGGGATGATGATCCAGCGACGAAAAGGCGATACGATCCTGGATGTTGGTAAGATGCATATCCTTGTAACATAGCAGCCTGCCACGCTGCTATGTATATTGCATTTAATAACATTTAAATAACAATATTTTTTTCCCTTTCTTTTCAGGTTTTTTGGCGACGACGATGGAGATGGTATAGACGCGTGCTTTAGGTAAGTGTAGTAAAATTAATAAACTCTTCCTTTTCCTTTTTCAGGTGAACGAGCTGGAGTTGCATCAGAGGAAAGTTGACGAATCGTAATGAATGATTTTAGCTGGTGTTGTTGCTGAGAATGAGTTATTGGAGCATACCGCTCACTGTTGTTGCCCATCCCTGGACTTATTGACGCATATCCAATGATTAACCACCCACTGTGCCGATGCCAGGCCGTATAAGGCTCGACGCTGGACATTGACGAGGGGGACCAAATGAATATGGCCATATTGTCAATTGCTTTTTATGCATAATAGCAGGCATCCGTTTCCATAGCTGGCTCTTTGCTTTTGGAACGCGAAGATGTATTTACACATGGCATTAATGTATTTTTACCTGCTTTAACATTAATTAGATTTTCCAATGCTTCCAACATTTTATCCAATTTAGCCTCAAGAGGGGCAAGTGGCTGGGGTTTTTGCTGTTGTGCTGGTGTTGGTGAGTTTGCTGTTGGTGCTATGGCTGCAGATGCAATCGTTGAAGTCGATGGGCTGTTATAAGTTAGTTTCTGCTGCAATTCAGACTGCTGTTGTTGTTGATGCTGTTTGAATTTCAGCTTTTTCTGCAGCTCCACAAGATGTTTACCAGCCGGGCCAGTAGCATTGGCAGTACGATTCAGTGCCTGTTGTTAGATTTAGTATTGACCTTGTCGATAAACTTATTGGCTGGCTGTGGAGTAAACTGCTGCTGATGTCGTTGCTGCTGTTGCTCCTTTTGCCCAGGTGATGATCGTCTCTGCCTCTGCTTGGTGTTCCAGTGTGTTGCATACTGTGGCTGCTGCTGTTTCTGTCCGTTGCCGTTACGCGCATTCCAGCTTTTGGTCTTCACGGGGTTTCCGGCAGTATTGGTGTCCACATTGTGTTGACTATCGTTGTTTTGTTGTGGTTGCCGCAGCTGATGATGATGTTGCTGCTGAATATAGCGTTGGTTGCGTTGATCTCGTCGCTGCTGGTGCAATTGAAGTTTGTATTGCTGCTGACGTGGGTGTTGCTTATAGATCACGCCACCAATCACTATGTTCGCGTGCATTTCGTCTCTTGCCTTTTTATACTTGACACAGCCTTTGTAGCTGCTCACGTGCCATTCATTGCAATTAGCACATTTGGCCTTCTCCTGTCTCGGCTTCTTGCATAATTTAGACTCATGATCGCCTGCACATTTCATGCAACGATATGGTCTGCGGCAGTAGTTACGCGTGTGTCCAAATGCCTGACAACGATAGCATTGAACTGGGTCTCGCAGCTTTGCCATGCGTTCAACCGCAATCGCTTGGTTGCCTAAAGACTCCATCTTTAGTATACCCAGATGAGCACCATTAGTTGTTTGTTTAACTTCCAGCTCAAATAGGTTTAGTGGCCTTCCCGTATACCGATGCTTCATCATTCGAATGAACCTGATGTTAAAACCATAGGCTTTCAATTCATTATTGATGGTAGAGCATGGTGTGGACTGATGCAGTTTACGGATGATCATCCTTAAGCCTCTGCTCTTCTTTGGTTGATGGGTGTGCAATGGTATATTGTCTTTGGCCAAGGTAGCGTATGTTTCCATATGTTGTTGCTGCTGCTGTTGTTGTTGTAAGCCCATAGTTGTAGTGGCTGTAGCTTCAGCTGCTACATCGTCACGAGTCCTCTGAAAGGCTCTGTTGGTTGCGGGTGTGAGGGGAAGGGAGACGGATTCCTCACCAGGTAGTAGTGGTGGTACTTGGGTTAACCATTCGGCTACCTTGCCCCCAGCATCCAGCTAACGTAATGGCACTGCTTGCTCGTTGTTGTTGTCGTTGTTGCTTGCAGATTTTGTTGGAATTATTGGGTCCAGTAGTAGCAGTGGTTGTTGTAGTTTTTCTTCTTGTTGTTGATCTCCAACGTAGTCATTTAATGTATTATTATTAGTTTTTACTTTATTGTGAGTAGTATTGGAATTTGAATTGTTGCCGTATTTAACGTTATTATTGAGCAGTGAGGTGTTTTGCACTGCTTGTCGTTTTTTAATTGTGTTGTGTGCGTGTAATTCCAGTCGATCGTCGATCAGAGTACAATATGATCAATATTGTATGCGATTATATTTTCTATGGCTGAGGTAGTTCAGTCTCTCCAGGGCCACCTTACAAGAAATTTGTAGGTTGCTGGGATCAGGAGAGTGGGGAACTGAGACACCGTGCTCGGATAAGTGCGTAGTGAAGTTAGGGCCGACACCGGTGCTCTGGGGATTCGTCCCAGTGCCGTTGCGGCAGTGTAGCCACCCCTGCCAACTCCGACTCGAATGCCCCTGGTATTAACCTAGGCTGCACCAAGTTCGGAGATAGGCATGCGCCGCTTGAAAACTTTGCGGACTGTCGCGGTATTGACCGGCGTACAGTCAGAGGAGTCTCAAGCGGTGGGTAAGCCACACGCACCGTATTTGGCACTATCACTTTCTCACTTTGCTTGACCCGTTGGAATTAATTCTCGATCGCACTGGTTTCATTGTTATTCTTTGTTTTATTTATTTTCTTTTCACAGGATTTCCTACGGCCCTACCTATTCGCACCAGACAAAGTCGTGAGAAGGGGGGGAATAGTCGCTTGGACTCGCTTACCCTGGCACCACGTGTAACAACTTCGTGTGTGTGTGTGTGTGTGTGTTCGGTGTGTGTGTTCGGTGTGTGTATCCTTGTCTCGTATATCCTTCGTTGTCCTGCTCTTCGTATTGCTCGCAGTTCCCTTGTAGTCCTTGTTGTCCTCGTGCTGTCTTCCCTTGGCTATTCCTTTTGTTTCTTTTCCTTGACTTGACTCTTGCGCGTAACTTTCCGGACTTCCAGCTACGGCCACCCAAACTAGACTCCTCGCTCTAGAGTTTCGATGGCGATCGTCAACCCTTTTTGGCATGCCGTCGCTGCGGCCGCTGCCCGCGCCGTTTGGCTCGTGTCGATTCTGCTGCTGCGGGTGGCTTCGCTCTCGCTCTCTGCTGCGCTGCTCTCCGCTGTGGCCGCTGACCGCGCCGTTTGACTTGCGCCATTCTGCTGCTGCGGGTGGCTGCGCTGTCGGCGTTGTCTGGCTGTGGTCGCGGCATTCCTCTCTTCTGTATTTACTCTGTTAAAGGGGGTCCCGTTTCTAAATGTAAGCAACTACTGTGGGCCTGATTCGTATAACTAGCTCAAAATATATATAACTTAACCTACTAATTTATCCTATAAAATTGTGACTCGTCACATCCCCCCCCCCTTACTTCCCGGGTGATAATGAATAATGACGCCGCTGGCTGGAGTGTCGGTGATCCTGACGATCCAACGTGCTAATGTACTTGTCCTTCCACAACCTCTCCAAGATAGAGTTCATCCTCGGCAGAGGGTACGCATCCGGTACCGATTTTGCATTGAGCTGGCGGAAGTCCACACACATGCGTGTTTCCCCAGTCGTCTTGCCCACCAACACAATGGGTGTACTGTGTGGGCTTTTGGAAGGCTCGATGCATCCGTCTCGTAGCAGCTCGTCCACTTGCGCGTGGATTATCCCTTGCATCGCTGGGTTCCGAGGATAGTACATTTGCTTTATGGGGCGCTGGTCGCGCATGACTATGACGTGTTCCGCGATGTTGGCCACGCCTGTCATGCCATCGAATTTGGACAATTCCTCCTCTAGGAATTGTTGTACCCACGGCGCCATCGACCCGGCTGGGCCTGTTTCGGGCTGGCTGGTGGCGGCTGGTTGGGTCTCGTCACCCCTTGTTGCCTCGTCGTCGGGTTTTGCAAACTCACCCGTTGACAACGCATCCGTTATGCTGGCTATTATCCCTAGTGGTTCAGATCTTTCCTTGGATTCCTGGCTTTTTGGTCTGGTACGAAAGGGGTTCCTTTTGGTAGCTCTCAGCCGTGCAGGGCCCAGAGCGCCTCCCCAAGTTTTATCTCGATCCGTTGCCGTGGTCGCTTCGCTGTTGCGAGCGCCATCCTGGCCTTGTATCCGATTCTGGCTATTTGCGAGCGCCTCGCGGTTGCAGGCGTCGCCCTTGCTCTGGTTCCTCGTACTCTTGCTGTTTGCGAGCGCCTCGCGGTTGCAGACGTCGCCCTTGCTCTGGTTCTTCGTCTTCTCTGGTCTTGGATTTGCGACCGCCTCGCGGTTGCAGGCGTCGCCCTGGCTCTGGTTCTTCATCTTCTCTGGTCTTGTGGTTGCGACCGCCTCGCGGTTGCAGGCGTCGCCCTGGCTCTGGTTCTTCGTAGTCTCTGTGCTTGTGTTGGCGACCGCCTCGCGGTTGCAGGCGTCGCCCTGGCTGTGCTTCGTCGTCTTTGTTACCTCTGTGCTTGTGTTGGCGACCGCCTCGCGGTTGCAGGCGTCGCCCTGGCTGTGCTTCGTCGTCTTTGTTACCTCTGTGCTTGTGTTGTCGACCGCCTCGCGGTTGCAGGCGTCGCCCTGGCTGTGCTTCACTGTGTCTTTCCTTGTGGCTCGCTGTGTTGCCACGACGACATCGCCCCCTTGGTGGCTACCACTGCTCGGTACCCTGCTGGGTTCGTTGTTTGGCTTCCGATCGGTTGCTTGGTGATGCTCGGCAGACTTCGGATTTGGTATGCTCAACGGGATGAGTAGGCCTCCCACCTGCAACTTGGCATTGATGGCGCTAAAGAAGTCCAACCCGAGCAGCACATCGTCGAGGGCCGATGGTAAAACCGGCATCAGAATGCTAGCCCGTGCTTGCTCGAGTCGTACTTCGGCCTGGATCGCCCGCGTTAGCTCCATCCTTGTCCCATTTGCCAAGGCTATCACCGTCCTCCCCGCTCGTCTGTTAGCCGGGGTCTCGATAAGTCGCGCTTTCTGTTCGCTGAGAAAACTCCGCGTGGCACCCGTGTCCAGCGTAGCTATCATCGCCTCGGTCTCGATGCGCGTCTCTGCAGCAAGCCGGCCATCCTTCAAACGGATAACGCCCGCTAGTTCCGGAACTCGCTCGTCGGCACTCTCACCTGTTCCGGGTTTGATGAGAGGCGCTGGGCGTTTTCCGGCCCCTGTACTTGGCAACAGTCATCGGTCCTCACTCCTCGGCGACCACAGCTCCAACAGAATAGGATTCGGGCTCCGCGACATTCCCTCGCGAAGTGACCAACTATTCCGCAGTTCCGACAAGCACTACGTGTGTCCACAGGTTGTTCATGGTTGACCGGGCCTTATGTACCTTGCTGGTTCCCTTCGGTTGAGGGCGCTGTGGTCTGCGAAGCCGCCCATGGCGTGTTAGTTTTAAGACTTGCCGCACCTGTTTCCCGCTTTGCACCGCCTGCTGGTCCAGGCTCGTTGCTTGCCTTGCTCCTTGCCTGACGTAGCTGCTCTCGTTCCCTGGTGACTTCAAAATTGACCACTAGTTGGGTCAACTGCTTAAACGTGCGGAAGTCCATTCGTCTCACGTACAACTGATATTCCGGCCGAAGGTTTTCATACACCCTTTCAAGTTCTTGGGTTTCTGAGTAACCAGCGCGGTTCATCATGAGGTGAATGTCCACTAGATACTGTTTGTAGCCTTCGTTTTCCCTCTGGTAGCGCATCCTGATCTCGTCTTCTAACCTCTGGAAATACCTCGGCGGTAGGAAAAATTCCAGAAATTCCCTCCGGAACACGCTCCATGGTTCACCCTGCAAGTGGCTTGTGCGGAACCAGTCCTCGGCGGTACCGTGTAAGAATTCTGGTACCCCCTGGGCCAAGTTTCGGGTGTCCACGCGGTGGGATATGGCTCGCTCCTCCAAACGCTCGATAAATCGTAAAGGGTCTGTGGTACCGTCAAACGTGACTCCCCAGCGCTGCATGCGTTCTACTCCCATGGCTCCAGAGACGTCGTGTCGGCTTGGTAGCATCGCCGATGTTACCCTCTCGTGTGTTCGTGCCAAGCGCTGGTGTTGAACCGGCACCGGTATGCTAAGGTACTGCATATCCGGGCTGCCTGGTTCCCGTGGCGGAGACCTGCTAGGTGCCACTCGTTGCTCCGGTAAACTCGTCGTGTTCTTTCCTGCATGGGATCCGTTCCCACTTGTGGTAGGCGACAAGCTCCGAGATCGTTGTTGGGTGTCTGGCTTGGTGTCGGGCGTCCGGGCTTTTCCAAAAACGGCTTCGAGTTCCTCTAAGCGCGCCTGGATGGTCGCTGAGTGGCCACCACGACCCACAAACGCAGACATACGGCCTCGAAGTTCTTCCACGGTGCCTTCACGACCAAATCCAAATTCGTCAGCGAATGCCTCCAGTTCCGCCTTCCGCCTGTACGATATCCATGCTACTCCAACCATGCTTGCTATGCGTAGCCTGCTCCTGGGTCCTGGTTCTAGTTGTGCCGATGTCCTATGCCTTGTTTACTGATGCACGGCTAGTATCCCTGTTGTGTACTAGTGCGTGTCCTGTGCCTCGGCTATTAATGTGCAACTAGTATCCCTGCTGTACTAGTGTTAGTCCTGTGCGATGTCCTGTGCCTGGTTGTGAATACCCGACTAGTATCCCTTTTGTACTAGTGTTAGTCCTGTGCGATGTCCTGTGCCTGGTTGTGAATACCCGCCTAGTATCCTTGCTGTACTAGTGTTAGTCCTGTGCGATGTCCTGTGCCTGGTTGTGACTACCCGACTAGTATCCCTGTTGTACTAGTGTTAGTCCTGTGTCCTTTGATCCTGGTAGTATCTTCAGTATTCTCTCTGGGTCCTGTGTCCTTTGCTCCTGGTAGACTCGTTTAGACAATAAAAAAAAAAATGAATACTAGGCACGATGTTCACACTTTGAAGGTTCTGGGTCGACTCTCCTCTACTGTGCCGTGATGGCTCAATTTATACTATTCTGGTCGCCCACGAATGATCGCGACCGAGGGTTCACGAGCTTCGCGTCGTCCGCCTCCCTCCTCTGTCATTTGTAGATGCGACAAAACTCCTCTCTCTCTCTCTCTGCTCCTCGTCGTAGATATCAAAACATATATATTGTCCTAAATATATGTACCTCTGCGCTGTCTATGTACTCGTACGCTGCATCGCCTCGTGTGCTCGAAAAAAAAACTATTTACCCGACCACGTTTACTCCTGGTTGATGCATTTTCCTCATGTACCGGTTTACCCCTTTTTTTCCTCAAAAAAAATTAATACGTGCACACACACACATATATCGGCAGTAACCCCCTTTTTTTTATATATATATTTTTTTCTTTATTTAAAATTTCTTTTGGGTCTGCCCATAAATGTGTATGTTAGCGCGCGCATACCCCTACCCGATACATGTTATTGCTTGCCAAACTGTGCAAGCTGCAAAAAACGTGCCGGCACCCCAGTGCAAAAAATAAAAACAAATTTTTTTCACAATGACCTTCTAACTGTACCTACGTGTCGTGGGTTTTTCACAGTGCTCCTACAACTGTACCTACAAACTCTGCATAAAGCTGTACCAAATGTTGCAAACGGGGTGGTCGACTAAAAAAAACTAATGTGGCCTTGTTTTGCCCACGGTTGCTACCGGTGCTTGCAAAACTGTGCCCACGTGACAGCGTTTTAAAATGCACTTATGTGTAAGCGTACCGGCGAACGTTAATAAACACTCCACGACAAAACTCAAGAGAAATCTATAATGCGCACCCTGTATGTATATGCGCATTTACCATGACTGCCAATGCTTGTAAAACTGTGCCTACTTGACCGCGTATGCAGCTGCATAGAAAACGACAACAGACTAGGCTAACGGCGCACAGTGGGGCCTCTGCCCGGAAAGCGTTGTATAAATCATTTTTTTCATGAACGCGTTTGTCAAAAGTGAAATACGTAATCGATAGAGAATACTTCAAAGATTATGGATCCAAAAGATTTTTTAAATCGGTTAATAATTATGGGTGCTAGAGCTTCTCAAAGTTGAGAAATTTTTCGTGAGTACGAATAAATGACAATTTTCACGAAAATTCGCCGTTTTCAAACTGAATATTGGGCGATATAATAAATCGATCTTCGATCTTTTGATTTTATCTGAAAAGAATGTTCAATCTGAGTATTTTGTTGTATAAATTTTAAATATAGCTCAAATACTTTTTAAATTAGAAACGTTTAAAAAATGCACTCAATTTTGATATTTTTTTAACTTTGGTGGAATAGAACTCCTATGCGTAAGACGGCGTAAAAGAGGGACCACATACACGTGATAGGTGAAATATTTACCTTTCATATGCATGTAGTCTCAATGTGCGGAAATCTGCGGAATGGAAGCTAAAGCCAAAAAACTAGGGCTATCTCGCGTTAAAAACACGCGGCAGGTATAAGGAAGAAGAAGAGCGCAGGCAAATTTAGCTGTAGCGTGTGTGTTGTTAATTGATAACATTGCTAAATGTTGTATTATAAGTACTACCTAACTAAATATATCCCTTTAAGAAATGTTGAATTCCTAATTACCTGCTTGGAAAGGGTCTGAGGAGACAGGTAAATATAATTTTAGTTGATGGAAAAATTCAGTTACAGTCTATTTTTTTTTTTGGGATTTCCCCGTTTACCTATTGTGAATGTAAATCAATACCTTATGTTTATTTTGTTTTTTACCTAACTTATTGGAAAAGGGCTATACCAATTTTGATTTTTTACCTAGCTAACTCAAAATATATGGTATATAGTGCAAATTATTTCACTTCATTGCGAAAGTTATTTCCTAATTTCATAAGAGGAAACACTATAAGAAATTTCCCGATTGAATAGTATTTTTCAATATAATTCACGAAATATTTATTTAAAAGTGCAATAATGGATTTAAAAAATTCAACGATTTTTGTACTTTTTCGTGCCTCGGAAAATATAAATGATTTCGAAGTGGCATTGCTTAAAGAGATGGGCGTACTCGAAAACGCTAGTAAGGAGCTGAAGGCAAAAATTAAGAACATTCATCCTTACTTGAAGAAAAAATGGAACTCAGTCCATAGAAACATAACGTCTTTCATAAATAAGAATAATTTCTCGGGTTCGACAAAATGAAGACCTTTTCAACATTCTGGCTGCCTCATCGGATCCACTTCTTGCATCGCTGAGACATGTGCGATCACGAAAGGATTTGGAAGATAACAACTATAGTTCCGAAATGTTAAGTTTATTAGATATTAACCCTAATGTTGATGATTATTTTGAAGAAAATCTGTAATGAATAGCAAATATTAAAAATTAACCTCAATAAATAAAAAAAATAAAAAAATTATTAAAATTTTATTTATTTAAGTTAGAAAATCGAATAAAAACAACTAAAAAAGTTATATAGTCATTGAAATTATAAAACGTTTTCAGCTATGATTTAAAAAAAACGTTTTTTATATGAATTTTACAGGTAAAACATGCTCGAAAATATTTCTTAACCTTGAACTTTGAATATTTAAGCCCCACGGATACCTGGCACTCTTGACAAACACTCATTTTAAAGCTTGAAAAGTTTTCTATTCAGTGCTTTTTAAATTTTGTAAATCGCTTCATTAGTTTGGAAGTTATGATTTTTGCAATGTAAAATGAGCAAAGGCCCCACTGTGCGGCGTTTTCCCGGCCGCCTTGCAATATGTGTACGTGTGTATATGCAGCTGCATGGACCCGCTATGTTAATACCCCTGTCGGACCACTGCCTATCGCGCACCCCTGCAGGACCACCACTACTGATTTTCTGCTGAAAAAAATCACTACCTATGCACGCTTTTCCTCGCTTTAGCTTTTTAGACTATTTCGGTGTCCCTTTCCGAAAAATATATATATATGAAACACCACAATCCCAGAGTCCCTGCTCGGGCGCCACCTGTAAGGTAGCTTTTTCTATGGCTGAGGTAGTTCAGTCTCTCCAGGGCCACCTTACAAGAAATTTGTAGGTTGCTGGGATCAGGAGAGTGGGGAACTGAGACACCGTGCTCGTATAAGGTGCGTAGTGAAGTTAGGGCCGACACCGGTGCTCCGGTGATTCGTCCAAGTGCCGTTGCGGCAGTGTAGCCACCCCTGCCGACTCCGACTCGAATGCCCCTGGTATTAACCTAGGCTGCACCAAGTTCGGAGATATGCATGCGCCGCTTGAAAACTTTGCGGACTTTCGCGGTATTGACCGGCGTACAGTCAGCGGAGTCTCAAGCGGTGGGTAAGCCACACGCACCGTATTTGGCACTATCACTTTCTCACTTTGCTTGCCTCGTTAAAATTAATTCTCAATAGCACAGGTTTCATTGTTATTCTTTGTTTTTATTTATTTTCTTTCTCACAGGATTTCCTAAGGCCCTACCTATTCGCACCAGACAAAGTCGAGAGAAGGGGGGGAGGGGGTGGGCGGGGATAGTCGCTTGGACTCGCTTACCCTGGCACCACGTGTGACAATTCTGTGTGTGTGTGTGTGTGTGTTCAGTGTCTCCAGCGTGCCGTGCTTGTGTGTGTGTGTACGCTGGCCCTATGGTTGCGGTGTGTGTATCCTTGTCCAGTAAATCCTTCGTTGTCCTGCTCTTCGTATTACTGTGTTCCCTCGTAGTCCTTGTTGTCCTCGTGCTGTCTTCCCTTGGCTATTCCTTTGCTGTTCCTTGTCTCGACACTCGCGCCGCGTAGATTTTCGGACTTGTCGTCATGGCCATTCAAACTTCACTCCTCGCTCTAGAGTTTTGATGGCGATCGCCAACCCTTTTCGGCATGCCGTCGCTGCGGCCGCTGCACGCGCCGTTTGGCTCGTGCCGATTCTGCTGCTGCGGGTGGCTTGGCTCTCGCTCTCTGCTGCGCTGCTCTCCGCTGTGGCCGCTGATCGCGCCGATTGACTTGCGCCATTCTGCTGCTGCGGGTGGCTGCGCTGTCGGCGTCGTCTGGCTGTGGTCGCGGCTTTCCTCTCTTCCCGGGGTCCCGTTCTAAATGTAAGCAACTACTGTGGGCCTGATTCGTATAACTAGTTCAAAATATATATAACTTAACCTACTAATTTATCCTATAAAATTGTGACTCGTCACAATATACAATTGCATAGATAATTATTATGTTTTAAATAAAAATATTAAGATAAAATATTACTACAAGTAACATATATAAAAGATCCAAAACGGACACTTTATTCACCTTAGTCCATAGATTTCCATGGACCAAGATGGGCCTTATAGACACAAAAACGGTGGACTCCACCGCAAATGTTATTAATAAAGTCGAGGTCGAAACACCTGACTTGAAGTTAATAACATCCCAGATTATTGTCATTGTAGTACTTATGACTATAAATTTATTTATGAAAGTCTATCAAGTGCACAATAGGTGCCTTAAGATATATATTAGTCGAGGTAACGATCTGGATAAAGTCGAGATCGTATGCATTCCCGAGCACTGATACTTTTTCAATAAAAGCAAAAAAAACAAGTAAAAACGTTGCAGTCGGACGCAACCGACTGCGGAATACTTTGATACCAGTAAAATAACGGTTGATAAGGGGGAATGCAGGGGCGAAGGGAGTGGCCCATGTGGTAAACATCGCCAGCTATCATGTTACCAAATTTGGTGACTCTAGCTCAAAAACTGTGGAAGAAAACTTAACTCCCAAATTTAAAAGGTGGGCGGCAGAGGTAGGCGTGGCATCCAAATTTTTGAATCAAATGTTTTTAACTGTCACTATCTATCTTCCTAATAAGTTTGGTGGCTCTAGCTCAAAAACTGTTAAAGATATAGCCGATTCCGATTTTATAAGGCGGGTGGCTTAGGTGGGCGTGGCATCCAAAATTTTGAATCAAATGTTTTTAACTGTCACTATCTAACTTCCTAATAAGTTTGGTGGCTCTAGCTCAAAAACTGTTAAAGATATAGCCGATTCCGATTTTATAAGGCGGGTGGCTTAGGTGGGCGTGGCATCCAAAATTTTGATCCATTTTTTTGTGGAACGTCAATATCTATCTTCACACAAAATTTGGTGGCTCTAGCCCAAAAAATGTTAAAACTATATGCGTTTCCAATTTCTTGGAGAAGGGGGGATGGGGGCGGAATCAGTGGGCGTGGCATCCAAGTTTTGATGGGGAACGTCAGTACCTATCTTGACACAAAATTTGGTGGCTCTAGCCCAAAAAATGTGAAAACTATAGGCGTTTCCAATTTCATGGAGAAGGGGGGATGGGGGCGGAATCAGGGGGCGTGGCATCCAAAATTTTGATGCATTTTTTTGTGGAACGTCAATATCTATCTTGACACAAAATTTGGTGTCTCTAGCCCAAAAAATGTAAAAACTATAGGCGTTTCCAGTTTCAAGGAGCAGGGATAATGGGGGCGGAAGGAGTGGGCGTGGCATCCAAAATTTTGATGCAGTTTTTTCAGGGACATGATAAGCTATCTGCGTGCAAAATTTGGTAACTCTAGCTGTAAGAATGTGAGAAATATTTGGTTTTATCGGTTTTCAGTTATCGAATTTATCGATTTCCCAGCCTCCTAGTAGGCGTGGCACCCCAATCTTGACACTTTATCTGTCGCGCCTATAGACAAACATAATTGCAAAGTTTCAAGTCTCTAGCTTTACGGGTGTCGAATAAAGTTGCGTTCATACAGACGGACAGACGGACAGACAGACAGACGGACAGACGGACAGACGGACACCATGACGGACATTGCACAAAACCAATATACTATGAGACCTTCGGTATCAAAGTATAAAAAGAGAGACTCCATAAATATTTTAAAATGCATGAGGCAAAGCACATACGTTCGAAAGAGACCCATATTTCATTATACGAGCAATAAGTGTACTAAATCAATTCCGCGAATTTATTTCGACAACTGATTTTGAGAACACCTATATAGACTCGTTTAATAGAACAACTAGCCCACTATACCACTGCAATTAAACAGAAAACGGTATAGTGCTATCCACTTTACCATATGAGATTGTAAAAGAAATAGCAGAAGATAACGTCTTCCTGGGTCGAGTTACTATACTAATGGTGCGATTGCATCGATAAAAGTTAGTAGCTCATGGAATGGTCAGAAATACGTAAACAGATCATTCAGATACGGACAGAATATGCAAAGTCATATAAATGTCTGAACAAGAACGTCCCCATTAAGCCCATAACAATAGTTAAACACACTAGTATATTAGTCGAACAGTTCAACAAGCTAAGAGAGCTCGTTCAACAAAATTATAGTAGACTAATTAGTGAACATAAGCCACAGGCTGAAGAAAACATTAGAATATTGAGATCAGGACTTGTTCATTTGAACAACAAACATAGCTTGCATCTCTTTTTACCTTCGGTGTTAACAGCACCTGTGACATTTTACCCATCAATGCTGTTTGACGACGAACCGTCAACATCAAAGCAAGAACCTCAAGTTAATTTTGAAGAAATTCTTTACCAAGATTTGGAAGAAAACTTACCACACCAAAAAAATAAAATGGCGAACTCAGCAGCAAATGCGAGGGAATATGTGCGACAAATTTCGTCCACAATACCAGAGTTCGATGGTAAAAGAATCAATCTAAACAGGTTCTTGACAGCATTAAAATTAACAGATCTCACCAAGGGTGAAGATGAACTGTTGGCCGTAGAAGTAATTAAATAATTAAAAAAATAATCGGCCCTCTGTCATATAAGGTACAGAGCGAGACAACTATTTCCAGAATAATAGATATTCTGAAGACATCAGTTAAGGGTGAATCACCCGATGTATTAAAAGCAAAACTTTTAAACACACAGCAGCGAGGTAAAACCGCTTCCCAATATACGACAGAGATCGAAACTCTACGTAGGTCGCTCGAGGCTGCCTACATAGATGATGGTCTTGACGCAGACAATGCAGATAAATTCGGTACAAAAGAAGCAATATCTGCAATGACTAGAAACTGCGAAATCGAAAAAATAAAAACAATATTGGAAGCAGGCAATTTCAACACTATGAATAGTGTTATCGAAAAATACATACACTGCTGTACAGACATGACCGGCAATACTAATACTGTCTTTTTCTACAACAATAGAGGACAAAGTTTTGCCAAAAGAAATAACTACCGAGGTTATTACCACAATAGAGGTAATGGCAGAGGTAATTATAACAATCATGGCCATGGAGGTTATCGCGGAGGCAATAGAAGCCGTGGCGGCAACTACAATAATCGAGGTAGAGGTTTACACAGAAACCAAAATCTGGATGGAAATGATAACAACCGCAATGTGCGTAATGTACAGGCGGAAAACATGCAATCCCCCTTGACCAACACCCAACAGTAAAGGTGTGTAAGATCAATCTCAATTTAAGCGTTTTTGTTCAAGTATTAAATATCCAAACAAATACACAATTGACGCTATTAATAGACACAGGTGCAGACATTTCACTGCTTAAATGCAGAAATAATAATCTAGACTCAGTAAACTTATTAGTAAAGGCTAATATATCTGGAATTGGGCATGGGACGATATAGTCTCTTGGAACAATAAAGTTGGATATAAGTGTTAAAAATGTGCTTATACCTTATGAGTTCCACGTAGTGCCAGACAATTTACCTATACCGGGTGATGGCATAATCGGATTGGATTTCCTAAAAAAATACAATTGTATTTTGGAATTTCAAGACGAAGAACATTGTTTCACAATTAGACCCAAAAACTTCAAACAAGTCGATATCCCAATGGTACACTCCTTGGAAGACCAGATATTACTACCAGCTAGATCGGAAGTTGTCCGATACATAAAAATCAAATCAAAAGAAAAATATCTCGTAATTCCAAATCAGGAGTTGTCACCAGGGATAATAATAGCAAGTGCTTTAGTAGATACCACAAACGCTATGATTCGCATAATCAATACAAGAAATGAAAACACTGTGGTGAACAGTGCTAAGATTACTAGCGAATCAACAAGCGATTATGATATATACGATGCAACAGAATACCAAGAAAATAGATTAGTAGAAGTATTAAAGAAATTAAAATTTCCAACTGCCTTTAAAAATGAGTTAACACAGTTATGCACCGAGTTTAGCGATATTTTTGGCCTCGAAACAGAGACCATATCAGCTAACAATTTTTATAGACAAAAATTGAGATTGATCGACAGAACACCTGTCTATATTAAGAACTACCGAATGCCAGAAAGCCAAAGGCCTGAGATACAAAAGCAGGTAGACAAGTTTATAAAGGATGGTATTGTAGAACCATCAATATCTGAATATAATAGCCCACTTCTCTTGGTACCCAAGAAATTATTGCCTAATTCGGCAGAAAAGAGATGACGATTAGTAGTTGACTATCGTCAAATCAATAAAAAGCTATTTGCAGATAAATTCCCACTTCCAGAATAGAAGATATTCTTGACCAATTAGGCAGAGCAAAATATTTTTCATGCCTAGATTTAATGTCTGGATTCCACCAGATCGAGCTGGACGAAAAGTCCCGAAATATTACTTCATTTTCCACAGCAACAGGCTCATATCGCTACACGCGATTACCATTTGGATTAAAAATTGCTCCTAATTCCTTCCAACGCATGATGACTCTTGCATTTTCAGTCTTACAGCCGTCGCAAGCATTTTTATATATGGATGATTTAGTTGTGGTCGGATGCTCTGAAAAGCATATGTTCAAGAATTTGACCGACGTCTTCAATCTATGTAGACAACACAACTTGAAGCTGCATCCAGAAAAATGTACTTTCTTTATGAAAGAAGTCACATATTTAGGTCATAAATGTACAGATAAAGGTATATTGCCAGATGACACTAAATATGAGGTCATTAAAAATTACCCACAACCGACAAATGCGGACGAAGCTAGACGATTCGTTGCATTTTGCAACTACTACAGGAGATTTATCAAAAACTTTTCTGATTACTCACGCCACTTAACGAGGCTTTGTAAAAAGAATGTCCAGTTCGAATGGACATCAGATTGCAACAATGCATTTGAATATATAAAAAGGGAATTAATGAAACCTACATTACTTCAGTACCCAGATTTCAGCAAAAAATTTTGCATAACTACAGATGCCAGTAAACAGGCATGTGGAGCGGTACTAACCCAAGACCATAACGGTCAACAGCTACCAGTGGCATATGCTTCAAGATCCTTTACTCAAGGTGAAAGTAATAAGTCCACAACAGAACATGAATTGGCCGCAATTCATTCGGCAATCGGCCATTTCAGACCTTAAATTTACGGCAGGCATTTCTTGGTCAAAAGTGACCATAGACCTTTGTCATATTTGTTTTCAATGAAAAACCCAAGCTCCATGCTAACGCGAATGCGATTAGATCTGGAAGAATATGACTTTACAGTAGAATACCTCAAGGGGAAAGATAATCACATAGCAGATGCACTATCCCGAATAACAATCGGTGAAAACGGTGGTTAAAAAACATAAATAGACAAATTCTGAAGGTCACAACGAAATCTTCAGCAAGACAGGAATCTACCTGCGCAGGTACAAATTCAAAATTGCAAGAACCAAAAGTTAAGAAAGAAATTAAAAAGCCCAATGTCTATCAGGTAGTCAATAATATTGATAATACATACATAATTCTCAAAATAGACAAGCATAAGTGCTTGTTGAAAAAAGGGAAAAATGTTATTGTAAGATTTGATGTGACCAATTTATACTCTAATGGAAAATTCGATTTAGATCAATTTTTCCAAAGGCTTAATAAAGAAGCCGGAGCATATAAAATCACACAATTACAAATGTCACCATGTGAACAAATATTTGAATTTGTCACAATAAATAATTTTAAAGAAATGGGTAATAAAAAATTGAAAAAATTAAAAGTAGCGCTACCTAACAAGGTGACAATGATAGACAAAAAAGATGAGGTTCAAATAAATGCAATCCTGTCCAAATACCATGACGATCCGTCAGAAGGAGGCCACTCAGGAATTTCTAGAACCCTGAGAAAAATAAAAAAAAACTTTTATTACTGGCCACAAATGACGAAAAAAATAACCAAACTTGTTTAAAATGTCAACAAGCCAAAACGTTGACTCATACAAAAACACCCCTAACAGTAACTACAACGCCAGCATTTGATATAGTTTTGATTGATACCATTGGTCCACTTCCAAGATCAGAAAATGGGAATGAGTATGCAGTCACAATCATTTGCGACTTGACTAAATATTTGGTTACAATACCAGTACCAAATAAAAGGGCAAAACAGTTGCTAAAGCAATACTTGAGAATTTTATACTTAAGTATGGTCCAATGAAAAAATTCATTACGGACATGGGTACTGAGTGTAAAAATCAACTCCTAACAGACTTGTGCAAATACATGAACATTACTAATGTTACATCTACAGCACATCATCATCAAACTCTAGGGACAATAGAACGTAGTCACAGAACACTTAATGAATATATTCGTTCATATATTTCTGTCGACAAAAGCGACTGGGATGTGTGGATTCAATATTTTACATATTGATTCAAATTGCAAATTGCCGACACAGTTCAAAGATTTCAACACCATAGACAGAATAGACCCCATCTACAATATTGATGACTATTCTAAGGAAGTTAAATTTAGATTAGAAGTAGCGTATAAAAGAGCTAGACATATGTTAGTAAAAGCTAAGGCCTATAGAAAATTTAACTATGACAGAAATGTCAAAAATTTTGACACACATATAGGAGACAAGGTTTTAGTTAAAAATGAAACAGGTCATAAATTAGATAAAAATTATTTAGGTCCTTATATAGTAGAAAAAATAGAAGATAATAATAATATAACCATTAAGAACAACAAAAAAAAAAAAACAAATAGTACATAAGGATAGATTAAAGCCTTGTCTTTAAGTAAAACTAACCAAAAAAAAAAAAAAAAATTGTATATAATAATAATTATCATATGCATACGTATATATATTGATTTACACCAGTGATGTCCAAAATTTAAGAAGGCAGCCACGCGTGGTTGGCAAGAAAAATTCTGCCGGCGTTGCAGCCGACACATATATAGAGAGAGAGAATAAGTGTATTCTATAAATAGAACGCTCGGCAGCTTGTTCTCGTACGATGCGCGTGTTCGGCTGCATTTGCTCTCACGACTCATGTGTTCGGCTGAAGTCAAACGCGCAGTCATTCGCTATGCTGCATTCGTGTTTCGCTGCTTTGCACACAAGCGCAACGCTTTCATTGTGTGAGTTTGGACACCACTGCTTTCCACTATTGTTAAAACAATACATTGTCATGACTTCATTAAGTACTTAAAATTGGTCTAATCAAACATAAATAAAAAAAAAAAAAAAAAAAAAAAAAAATATATATATATATATATATATATACATATATTATATATATATATATATAATAAAAACTATATAATAAACTATTTTTCTTTAAAAATTTTAATTACAGTACATATAAACACTTTATTCAAAATTTTTTAAAATTATGTTACACTTAATACTACCGCTTAATATTAGAATAACTGCGCATACGCTGCGCTATTCTTCTAAAAGGGGAGGTGTAGTGTGTATATGCATTAAATAACACCCTGTATTTAAATACATAAGTATGCGACACTTTGTTGCATACAATAACAAACATAAAGCCAAAAGCGCAGAGCCATTTGAGTTTATTGACTCAGGCTCATATTACGCAGCTCGGCCCGCTAGTACACTAGCCGGCTATTCAGCTGAAGGTGCATATCCCACGCTACGCTTATGTAGCGCATACCACGAGTAATATACATGTACTCGCAATGCATGCATATACCACACACTCTCTCTATATTCTTATTACGCTCTGCTGCTTTACATTAAGTGCATATAGAGAAGAGAGCCGCTCCGCTGCCGGCGTCACTGACAGCGCAGCTCCGCGGCTTAGGCTAAAATATACTTTAAGAAAGATGGTATCAAACAGATACGAAAAACCGCTTATACAATAAAGACGTGCGCCCACGTTTACCCTAATTCACACTTGTTTTATTAACGTGAATTACAACGGCTCCCGGTTTATAAAAAACATCATCCCGGTTAACAACAACGGATCCCGGTTTTCAGCACGGTATTCAAAATGAATGAGAATATATTGAAGGAACTGAGAAAAACAAGGAATGCGCTGAAAAGAAAATTTCAAAGTATTAAATTGGGTAGAGCTGCGAATGAACAAGAGCCACTTAACAAAATTATTAAAGAGAATCTAGACATCAAACCATCCACGCGATACAAAAAAGTAGAAATAAATTTTAAGTTATAAGATGCATTAAGTAACAATATTATATTAAAGAGGTAAGAAATAAAAATAAAAAATCAGTAATGAAAGGAGAAATTCAGCTGAATAACTTTTAAGCAGAGGCAAGCAAATTTTATCCTTAAAACGGCAAATGGGAGAAAATTTAAAACAAGGAGATCAAATAGACTGCAAATTGGTATTATGGATAGCGTTTATGTTAAGATTATAATGTAATGCGTAATAAAGGCTTTGAAAGTTATTTAAGTGGAATTTTTATCTACAGGTTTGTGTATCTTAAAAAAAAACGAGTTTCAAAGTAGGAAAAAGGACGGAAAATACAATTATTAAAATGATAACAATAGCAGAAAACTATTTTAAAAATGAAGTCTATGTCTCGGTGTTAGACTTTAGGAAAATTACTTGTTTTGGAGCTGATGCATACAAATATGGTGTAGTGCTTACCTCTTCAATTAACCTACTTTTCCAACTACTTTCCCAGAGCAAAGCCTTGCGGATCATCATACAATAAGTTCACCATGCCCAGCCAAATAATTATCAGTTGGGTAACAGACGAAATTGTTAGACTGAGCACGCTGACAGACTCCACAACAACCTTAACAACCTGGCTATCAACCTTCTGGACACCAGCACCACGATTCTCAATGTTTTGATATAAAATGTAATTACTGTTCAAAAATTAGCGATTTTAAATAAAATAGTTTAGAATTTATAGAAAAAATTAGAAACAAAACAATTTAATAAAGGAAATAGACTAAGTCGAATAGCAGGATAATACAAAAAAATGTGTGGTATAATAAAGCTTGAGGTAAAACACTTGTTGTGAAACATACCTAATCACTTAAAACAAGCGATGAGCCTTGCTAAAGAAAAAAAAGTGGACAAATCTGAGTGATTTTAAGCAACGGGCTATGTAATGGCCCCATACAAAAATTTTGTCCGTTGCATTTTTCAAATCAAATAGTTAGTTCGTTACATTTGGGGTCTTTTAGCAAACGTTATTGAAAGACTATGGTTGGGAGGGTAATGATAGAGGGAATGGCAAACTACACCTAAGCCCCCCCTCTGGCTTACCTACAATTACTTGCTTCTTTTTCTCATCTTTTATATTGTTATAGTAGTTTATTAGGAGTGTTAGTACTTTTGCCATGTGGCTTTCGGATGAGTATCGTCTCATCGCGGTTTGGTTTCAGGAGGGACTCTGTAATAAAACCTTGGTGTAGCAATCATTTCTTCAGCAGCAAAAAACCCCCCCACATCTCCCGCTAGAGCTAGGAATCAATGGGTCCCGCTCCGCTGTCTGTTTTATGATCGACCAGTCTGAAGTTGCTTGACAACCGAGAATCCCACAATACCCTGTCGTTGTCAATGCAAGCGAAAGGCGATCCCTACGCTACAAGTTTTTGGCGCCCAGCGTGGGGCATGTGCTATTTAAGTATTTAGTTACATTGATTAGTGCGTACCCCTGATTAATGAAAATTGAAAAACAAGCTTGAAAATGATTTAAGAGGACTGCTGGACATCGATCCATAATAATCGTATGCTGATAGGACTCGACCGTAGTAAATCTAATTCTTTAAATAATTCCTTGTAATAAAGGGATAGCTTAAAGCCAAATAACAACAACGTATTATCTATTCGTTTGAGGATCTGAAGTTAAAGATTTTCTTTATTTTAGTTACTCATTGGTCTATGAATACTGGTTTTTTACAAAAATCATTAATTAATTAGCAGAATTATATTGTCTTTTTTTTATCATTTTTTAGTGCTGCTTATACTTTATATTTATATTCTTTTAGACAACATGGGAAAAATTTTTCTGGTGTGTATTCTTTTAGAGGGGGTAAAATTCGTGAATATTTATTAATAATTTTACATTGATTACCTTTAAATTTACTAATTATAAAAAGTGATATATGTTTATTGTGGTTATATGTGGTTTAATAAAAATACTAATTTGTGGTGTTAGTGATATGAGAAATTCATTTTAAATCGTGAAATATTTATCAATTTGTAGAATTAGATTTTTAAATCTAGTTTTTATTAGAGTGATGTGTTTTTTTTTAAGTTTGCATTTTTTGTTAAATAATATAATTTATTTTATTGAATGAGAAGTTGTGTCTTTAAATTCGATATCTATTGTTATAACATTTTTGTTCGATTGAATGAGTTTATTATTTATATCATTTGTTTTATTAATTGCTTCTTTAGTAATTTATTACAGAAAAGAGTATATAAAAGCTGATTTAAATATTAATCGATTTATTATATTAGTTTTAATATTTGTTTTATCTATAATATTATTGATTATTAGACCTAATTTAGTAAGAATTTTATTAGGATGAGATGGGTTAGGATTGGTTTCTTATTGTTTAGTAATTTATTTTCAAAATGTAAAATCTTATAATGCTGGTATATTAACAGCTTTGTCTAACCGTATTGGTGATGTGGCTTTACTTTTGGCTATTGCTTGAATATTAAATTATGGGAGATGAAATTATATTTTTTATTTAGAGGTCATACAAAATGAATTTGAAATATTAGTAATTGGTTCATTGGTAGTATTAGCTGCTATAACAAAAAGAGCTCAAATTCCTTTTTCTTCTTGGTTGCCGGCGGCAATAGCTGCTCCTACCCCTGTTTCTGCATTAGTTCATTCTTCAACTTTAGTAGCAGCTGGAGTTTATTTATTAATTTGCTCGAGACATTTTCATATGCACAGTGCATACGACGCTGACGGATGTTTTTGATTCCACCACTAAAAAATGTTCATGCGCAACGAAAATGTATGCATTGTCGCGCAAATGAATGGCAAATTAAAAATGGCGGGAAATCAGCAAGGTAAGTCGTTAGTAAAACTTTTCGTTAATTTTTAAAAAAATTGTTCGATTTAGCTAAGAAAGACACAGCAAAGCGAATTGCATGGACACCAACACAAGGGGCACTTTTGGTAGACCTCTGGCAGGACAATATTGATGATTTGCGTGGTATTCGCAAGGATACTCATATATATATGGAGATTGCAACAAAAAGGCAGGCGCTGGATCGTACCATCAAATGGACGGACGTGAGGACGAAGGTAGACAACCTCACAAGGAAGTATAGGTATGATGCAGGGAAACTTGTATATTAAAACTGACAAATAGTATCGGCAATGTAATTCAGGGTTGAGAAACTAAATGCAATCGACCGCAAATAATATTATTGTGCTGGACCCGCTTGACATGGGACCGCAGGAGGAGACGGCGACACCTGCAAAGCGCCTTAAAGAAAATCTGGAAGAGGTCCTCACATTAATGCGGAAGCGAAATGAAATGCTGAGAGACCAAAACGATTATTATAGAAAAATCTGGATAATCATAAGGAAAGGAATACTGCATTCCAACAGTGCGAAATGACAAAAAAACAAGTAAGAAGGCTCTAGTCGAGATTTCCCGACTAGGAGATACCCCGAACCCCATACTTAACGCATACAGTCATTGTCTATATGCATCTCTGACTAAACTTCAATCTTCGATATCTCATGTGTTTCTTAACCGATTTCGATGAAATTTTCAGAAAAGTTCGATCGTTACACATTATTTTAACCCCCATTTTTACATTTTCCAAATTCGAGATTTTTTAGTAATCGATTCCATGTGTATATCGGAAACCAGAATAGTTATCGATAATTTGAAACAAACCTGTTCCGCTCATGGTATAGGAGAACTTATATTCAAAATCTGAACTCTCTAGCTCTTGTAGTCTCTGAGATCGACGCGTTCATACAGACAGACAGACAGACAGACAGACAGACGGACGGACAGACGGACATGGCTATATCGACTCGGCTGTTGATGCTGATCAAGAATATATATACTTTATAGGGTCGGAGATGCTTCCTTCTGCCTGTTACATACCTTTGCACAAAACCATTATATCCTTTTTAACCATTTTATGGGTTCAGGGTATAAAAAGGGAAATGGAAAATAATTAAAAATTATTTACATGAATGTTCCTTTCTTTATAATCATACTGAGTTTTTCTATAATAATCGTTTTTGTCTCACTGCGTCAGGATTCCAGTGTTAAGTTTCTAGTTATTTTGTTTTTTAAAGTTCCTTAATTCTAGTTAGTTATATATTGAAATTCCTTTATTGAAGTTATTTTCTTTTTTAAAAATTGTAAGGACGTTTCTTGGCCGAGGTCGGCGTCTCAGTCGCGTCCGGGGTCTTTTACAGATTATTTGTAAAATGCTGGGACCCTGGAGTGAGCCGCATCGAGATCGAATAACAACACGTAGACATGTAGGGGTCAGAGGGCAGTATGGGCGCCAGGGTCGATACTTTCAGAGTGGGCCAAGGAAAAGAGGCCGAGAGTCCAGGGTAATAACCCGGAAGACTCCTCAACCCCTCTCGGACCCCCCTTCGGCATCGACCAGGCGCAAAACCCCAGGCTTCGGGGCACGAAGGGGCGAGGATCAATCACTCATCCGGCTTGGCCAGGATAAAACCCGGATGCCCAGCCAGCGGTCGACTGCCGTGGATCAAATTGTGTTGATGGTTTTTCGGAAGGCTCGATTGTATGGCAACGGTGTCTGATAGCTTTAACATGGCAAAGCTCAGCATAACCCATACAAGCGACCTCAAGCAGCTCATCGCCTCCCGTGGCGACCCTGGACACTGATAATCCGGTCTCCCGACAGAGTACCTGTTAAGATGAGAAGGCGTCCCAGCAGATCCTCGACGCAAGAAAGGATCACCGTGGAAAATCCAGGGACGCGACTTGCACCCGAATCGGGCGGCATCCTGGTTAGCGTCTGACCCATAGTATGCGGCTACCTTTGAGGTCTTTCTCCGAATCGGTAGACAAAAAAGAAGATCCGTCGTCGATGACTAAGGTATTCCAACACCTGAGTACCCAGACTGAACACCTGATGAAATGGCTGATGGGCTAATGCTGCAGTCACCGCCGTCCTATTAAAACCTGGCGAGTCTTGAAGTACGTTCAAATCGCATCACCGTTGAATTGCGGTACAGGTGCAGTTGAGAAAACTCCTGCTTAGCGTCCGTCCTGGCTCTGAACAAAGGGCACTCATAAGGTCCTTTGTCAACCCTTGCGCGTACCTCACTGCTTGCAAAGACCCATGGGGACATTACGGATGACTGTACATGTGCGACGAGATAGCGGATTTAAGTTGGGACCCATACAGCATGAACAAAAACGACAACAACCAACAAAACGAGGAAACAGGAAAGAGCGAAAAAGAAAGAGGTCTATTCGGCAGAAGTAGCATGATTGCAAGGTCGCCAATGCAAAGTGCGACACTCATAGAACCCTACGCCGCAGGGCACCCCGCATGCGTAAAAGCACTTGGGAGCCAGGCTACACCCATTGAAATGCTAGTAGATGAGCAATCGCCATCGCGGAGCCAAGCGAGCTGCCACTCACAGCTCACCCCGGCAGGCATTGGATAAGTAAGATGAGAGCGCTAGAGGATGAGTCATTGGCACAGTGCAGATCCGTACTTAGAAAGATGAAACATGCCATGCAAAGGCAGCGAAACATAAGCATGGATGTTAAAGATGGCATCTCAGAGCTTAGCGAGCTCTTTGATGTAATGCAAAATTACAGAAAAAGCTGGATTATTGCCGAAAAGAAGAGATTGGTGGAGGCCAACAAGGCTCCGATGAAGAAACCAGTTGCTGAGGGAAACGAAACTCCGTTGTCAGTACCTAAGAGCCGCTACAAGCCCAGCAGCGCAAGACTCCAGCAAAAAGACAAAAAATGAAGGATGACGACGAATTTCAGATTGTCTCTCACAAAACGGGAAAGCCTAAGAGCGACAAACCGAAGGAGACCGCATTATCAAGCAATAGGGCAACTGCTCGCCGTGGCAGATCCAAGGACAAGGACACGGCCCAGGCTCGATGCACTGTTAGTCAAACCTGCGGAAGGCAAGAGCTACGTTGACGTGCTTAAACAATTAAGGAAAAACAGAAGAAGCCGACAACGCCATACGCTCGGTTAGGAAAACAAAGAGGGGGGATATGTTAGTAGAACTATCGAAAGGAAGTAAATCTGACACCCTGTGTGAAACAATAAAAGACACCTCAAAGATAATGCGTCAGTAAGGGTTATCAAACCGACGACTGAGGTGGAAATCCGCGACTTGGACAGCCTGACAGAGGAGGAAGAAGTCATTGCGGCAATCAAAGCAGGGGAAAGGACGCATGTCAGGAGATTCAAGCACACCTG
>JAECXO010000019.1:0-240690 GCA_018152825.1 Scaptomyza hsui | reverse complement strand
AGGAAGAGAATGGAACCAGAAGTTAGATGCTGCTCTACGAGAAATAGGTTTCATCCCATGCAAGAATGAGTCTTGCTTATACAAACAGGATATAGAAGGTAATTTATGTTTGGTATTAATCTATGTTGATGATCTGCTTATAGCATGCCAGAAGAAGACAGATTTATTGCGTATCAAGTCAATGATAGCAATGAAGTTCGAATGCGTCGACATAGCCCGATTAAAATGTTTCGGGGCATGCAGATTGAGCGAGATGGTGAAACTGGTGACATAAGGGGATGAACCAGGCGCTGTACATCAAAGAGATGCTGCAGCGGATACGATGGAGCAATGCAGGCCGCAAGCGACGCCATTGGATGCGGGATTCCAGGTGGCGTGCAACAATGAAAACTGTGGTACCGAAGATAGAATGGCATATCAGTCGGTAATTGGCGAATTAATGTGGCTAGCATTAATATCGAGGCCAGATATATATCATTCCGTTGTAAAGCTGGCACAACGGAACAACGACCCCCGGGGAGCATGTTTCTGGTGTGAAACATGTGATAAGGTATCTAGCGGGTACAGTAGATAAAAAGCTACACTACTGTACTGATGGCCAAGGGCTCCGAGGCTTCGTGGATGCAGACTGGGGCGGCGATATCAGCAATCGTCGATCATACACTGGGTATGTGTTTCTCCTATCAGGAGGCCCCATTTCATGGAAGTCAGAGAAACAGGACTGCGTAGCGTTGAGTAGCACGGAGGCTGAATACATGGCGTTGTCAACGGCTACAAAAGAGCGCTTTACTTGAGGCGTTTGATTATTGAGATTGGTTGTGGTCGAGAAGACACTCCCACGGTGGTCTATGGAGACAATCTCAGTGCACAGGATTTGGCGAGAAATCCGGTTTACCATGCAAGGTCGAAGCACATCGACATCAGGTATCATTTCGTCCGAGAAGTCATCCAGAAAGGTGATGTGGAGTTGAAGTATGTTTCAACAAATGATATGATTGCCGATGTTCTTACTAAAAATCTGCCAAAGCAGAAACATTGTCATTTTGTAGATTTAATGAATTTAAAATAGCTGTGACAATGTATACCAGCTCACATTGAGGAAGGGTGTTGAAATATATACAATGTGAGTGTATACATTGATACATACATAAATACTGCGAAAGAGCGCAGAGCGAATTTACAGTTATAAGAATGTAAATGTAAAACAAAAGACAAAAATACGCCAATGTGTTATTGAGCGTATGTCGCACAGTTTTTGAGTTCATTATGTTAGTTCGTAAGCAGCCTTTGCAAGAAGCACATCATTAAATATTTTATCGTACAAGAAACGAGTTCGCTGGAAAACCTCTGTTTGTATCACTCTACTTTCATCAATAATAATAATAATAATAATAATAATAATAATAATAATAATAATAATAATAATAATAATAATAATAATAATAATAATAAATAATAATAATAATAATAATAATAATAATAATAATAATAATAATAATAATAATAATAATAATAATAATAATAATAATAATAATAATAATAATAATAATAATAATAATAATAATAATAATAATAATAATAATAATAATAATAATAATAATAATAATAATAATAATAATAATAATAATAATAAAAGTAATAATAATAATAATAATAATAATAATAATAATAATAATAATAATAATAATAATAATAATAATAATAATAATAATAATAATAATAATAATAATAATAATAATAATAATAATAATAATAATAATAATAATAATAATAATAATAATAATAATAATAATAATAATAATAATAATAATAATAATAATAATAATAATAATAATAATAATAATAATAATAATAATAATAATAATAATAATAATAATAATAATAATAATAATAATAATAATAATAATAATAATAATAATAATAATAATAATAATAATAATAATAATAATAATAATAATAATAATAATAATAATAATAATAATAATAATAATAATAATAATAATAATAATAATAATAATAATAATAATAATAATAATAATAATAATAATAATAATAATAATAATAATAATAATAATAATAATAATAATAATAATAATAATAATAATAATAATAATAATAATAATAATAATAATAATAATAATAATAATAATAATAATAATAATAATAATAATAATAATAATAATAATAATAATAATAATAATAATAATAATAATAATAATAATAATAATAATAATAATAATAATAATAATAATAATAATAATAATAATAATAATAATAATAATAATAATAATAATAATAATAATAATAATAATAATAATAATAATAATAATAATAATAATAATAATAATAATAATAATAATAATAATAATAATAATAATAATAATAATAATAATAATAATAATAATAATAATAATAATAATAATAATAATAATAATAATTGATGAAAGTAGAGTGATACAAACAGAGGTTTTCCAGCGAACTCGTTTCTTGTACGATAAAATATTTAATGATGTGCTTCTTGCAAAGGCTGCTTACGAACTAACATAATGAACTCAAAAACTGTGCGACATACGCTCAATAACACATTGGCGTATTTTTGTCTTTTGTTTTACATTTACATTCTTATAACTGTAAATTCGCTCTGCGCTCTTTCGCAGTATTTATGTATGTATCAATGTATACACTCACATTGTATATATTTCAACACCCTTCCTCAATGTGAGCTGGTATACATTGTCACAGCTATTTTAAATTCATTAAATCTACAAAATGACAATGTTTCTGCTTTGGCAGATTTTTAGTAAGAACATCGGCAATCATATCATTTGTTGAAACATACTTCAACTCCACATCACCTTTCTGGATGACTTCTCGGACGAAATGATACCTGATGTCGATGTGCTTCGACCTTGCATGGTAAACCGGATTTCTCGCCAAATCCTGTGCACTGAGATTGTCTCCATAGACCACCGTGGGAGTGTCTTCTCGACCACAACCAATCTCAATAATCAAACGCCTCAAGTAAAGCGCTTCTTTTGTAGCCGTTGACAACGCCATGTATTCAGCCTCCGTGCTACTCAACGCTACGCAGTCCTGTTTCTCTGACTTCCATGAAATGGGGCCTCCTGATAGGAGAAACACATACCCAGTGTATGATCGACGATTGCTGATATCGCCGCCCCAGTCTGCATCCACGAAGCCTCGGAGCCCTTGGCCATCAGTACAGTAGTGTAGCTTTTTATCTACTGTACCCGCTAGATACCTTATCACATGTTTCACACCAGAAACATGCTCCCCGTGGGGGTCGTTGTTCCGTTGTGCCAGCTTTACAACGGAATGATATATATCTGGCCTCGATGTTAATGCTAGCCACATTAATTCGCCAATTACCGACTGATATGCCATTCTATCTTCGGTACCACAGTTTTCATTGTTGCACGCCACCTGGAATCCCGCATCCAATGGCGTCGCTTGCGGCCTGCATTGCTCCATCGTATGCCGCTGCAGCATCTCTTTGATGTACAGCGCCTGGTTCATCCTTATGTCACCAGTTTCACCATCTCGCTCAATCTGCATGCCCAGAAACATTTTAATCGGGCCTATGTCGACGCATTCGAACTTCATTGCTATCATTGACTTGATACGCAATAAATCTGTCTTCTTCTGGCATGCTATAAGCAGATCATCAACATAGATTAATACCAAACATAAATTACCTTCTATATCCTGTTTGTATAAGCAAGACTCATTCTTGCATGGGATGAAACCTATTTCTCGTAGAGCAGCATCTAACTTCTGGTTCCATTCTCTTCCTGCTTGCTTTAGCCCGTAGATCGCCTTGTTAAGCCGCAACACCTTATGTTTGTTGGCCATGTCTATATATCCTTCTGGTTGCTTCATGTAGACTACATCGCTTAACTCACTGTTAAGATACGCCGTGCAGACGTCCATTTGGTGCAGATACAATTTCAGCTCAACAGCCAGAGCAAAAATTAGTCTTATCGTCTCATATCGGCACACGGGTGAAAATGTCTCCTTGTAATTCACACCAAACTTCTGGGAGCATCCTTTTGCCACCAGCCGGGCTTTGTAGCGTTCAGGTTCACCGCTGCTGTCCCTCTTTATTGTGTATACCCATCTGCAACCAATAGCCTGTTGCCCTTTGGGTAAATCTTCCAATGTCCATGTTCCGTTTTCCACCAATGCCTTATGCTCAGCATTCATGGCTGCCTGCCAAAACGATTTTTCATTACTGCCGTGGGCTTCAGTGAAAGTCTGTGGTAATAGAGCTTCTACGCCTCGCATTGCGTTAAGAACATTGTATCTTTTCTTTGGCCGCCCTGGTTTGCCAGTGCGAACCAAACTTGGTCGCCCGGGACCAATCCTGACAGCTTCCTTTGGTGTTAGCTCCACATCCTGCGTCTGCTCGTCCTGATCGCTGCCCTCATCTTGCTCGGATTCATCTGCGCTTATGTACTCTTCACTAAGTACTTCCTCTGGAGCATCGTCGTTACTGCACTGCAACTGTAACTTGACCACATCTTGATTAGAAGTGTCCGACGATATTTCAGCATCTGGGATCGTTACTGAAATCGGCTCATCCGTACAAGTTTCATCGAATAAAACGTCGCGTTTTATAACGATCTCCCGTTTCTTCTCATCATACAGCCTGTATGCCTTAGAAGTACGTGAATATCCAACAAAACGATATTCCTGCCCTTTGGGCTTAAACTTGCCATGTCGTGTCTTATCTAGACCAACTGCCACTGATCCGAAAATCCTCATGTGCTGCACTTGTGGCTTCCTGCCCCTCCATGCCTCGTATGGAGTCTTGCCCACTAGTGCCGTAGTCGGTGACCTGTTACGAATATAACACGCTGTATCCACTGCCTCTGCCCATAGGTATTCCGGCATCTTTGCATGCACAAGCAAACTCCTTGCCATCTCCACAAGAGTTCGATTTGCCCGTTCTGCCACACCATTCTGTTGTGGGCTATAGGGTACCGTTAGCTGTCGTTCAATTCCATGTTGCTTAAACAACTTATCAAAACGTGCATTAACATACTCGCGTCCATTATCACTACGTACAGCTTTTATCTTACGCTCTGTCTGGCGTTCTACCATGTTTTTAAATTCAACAAATTTCTCGTACACCTCGTCTTTGGACTTGAGAAAATATGTGAATATGCGCCGAGTCATATCATCGATGAATGTACAAAAATATGCTGACCCGCCAAGTGATCGCTTCTCAAATGGCCCACATACGTCTGTATGTATCAACTCCAGCAGGTGCCCTGCCCTATTTCCTGACACTGGAAATGGCTGTGTGTGAATCTTACTTTTCATGCATGTGCGACACTGCAACTTATTTGAAAAATCCACATTTTCAATACCTTGCACCATTTTATTTTTTACCAAATTCATCAAACTTGAATTATTTAGATGGCCATACCTGTTATGCCAAATATGTGCACTCGTTTGCGCCACACCCAAACAAACGTTTCCCTTATTCTCGAAAATAAACAGTTTGTTTCGTTTCTGGGCTTCTAGTACTTTTTCGCCATCCTGGCGAACAATTGCTTTGTCTTTACAAAAAGTAACTGTACAGCCTCGCTCGACTGCACTACTCACTGACATAAAATTTCCCTTTATATCAGGCACATGCAAAACATTTTGCAGTGTAAGAACGCAAAATCCCGTCTCAAGCCTTACGCAACCTTTGCCAACTGCTCGCATTACGGTATTGTCAGCTAATACAACGTCTTCTATTTGCGAAACGTAATTCGTAAATATTCTGCGCGTTGCACACATGTGCGCTGTCGCGCCACTATCCAGAACCCAACCGGATAAAACCAGATTGTTCGTCTTTTCTTCCGTTAGAATTGTGTACGAACGCTGCTGCTGTATTGCTGTTTCTTCTTTGCGCTTACTTTTGCATTCAGATTTGAAGTGACCACGTCGCCCGCAATTGTAACACTCGACGTTCTTTTTGTCGATCTTCTTTTTGCGCGCTCTTTCTGGCGCCGCTGTGATGTTGTATGCCTGCTGCTCGATACCTACTTTTTGCTTCTCTTCGCAGCCCCTGCGCTCGCCTTCCTCTAGCAACTTAATTTTAAGTGCATCTAATAATGGCAAGCTGTCGCGCGTTTCCATGGCTATGACGAAATTCTCAAATTGCTTGTTCAGACTTGACAACAATATGATAACTGTTAACTCGTTAGCTAACTTTATATCGACCTCTGCAAGCTGATCCACGATTGAGCAAAATGAATTTATATGCGCACTCATATCGTCATCCTCTGCCATACGCAATCCCAGTAACTTTTTATACAGGAACACTTTCCTTACCGGGCCAGTCGGACGATGTACATCTCTGAGTTTCTCCCACGCCGCTGTCGCCGTTGTACAGTTCTTGAGATAACACAACTGTGTCGCCTTAACGCTCAGTGTAATCGTCGCCAGTGCTTTTTGATCGAGTCCGTCCCACGCTGCGCCACCGTCACCTTCCGGTCGCGTCCCAGCAATCACCTTCCACAGCTCTGCGTGCACCAACACGCTGCGCATTTGTATGCTCCAGGAATCATAATTCCCTATGTCCAACTTATCAATTTGGTACATAGCACTCATTTTTAATATTTTACTGCCTAACTCGCGTTATCTAGCAGACAAAAAACGACAAATTATATTTGCGCAAGTCAACGATTCCTGGGCCCATAACCTGATGAAAGTAGAGTGATACAAACAGAGGTTTTCCAGCGAACTCGTTTCTTGTACGATAAAATATTTAATGATGTGCTTCTTGCAAAGGCTGCTTACGAACTAACATAATGAACTCAAAAACTGTGCGACATACGCTCAATAACACATTGGCGTATTTTTGTCTTTTGTTTTACATTTACATTCTTATAACTGTAAATTCGCTCTGCGCTCTTTCGCAGTATTTATGTATGTATCAATGTATACACTCACATTGTATATATTTCAACAAAATAATAATAATAATAATAATAATAATAATAATAATAATAATAATAATAATAATAATAATAATAATAATAATAATAATAATAATAATAATAATAATAATAATAATAATAATAATAATAATAATAATAATAATAATAATAATAATAATAATAATAATAAAAATAATAATAATAATAATAATAATAATAATAATAATAATAATAATAATAATAATAATAATAATAATAATAATAATAATAATAATAATAATAATAATAATAATAATAATAATAATAATAATAATAATAATAATAATAATAATAATAATAATAATAATAATAATAATAATAATAATAATAATAATAATAATAATAATAATAATAATAATAATAATAATAATAATAATAATAATAATAATAATAATAATAATAATAATAATAATAATAATAATAATAATAATAATAATAATAATAATAATAATAATAATAATAATAATAATAGAGCGGCAGCGCTGGACACCGTTCTGTATGCACTAGTTATCCTCAGTGCGCTTGTCTTCTGCATTGCAAGTAGTGGCTTCAGCCTACATTTGATTCCTAAAGTGTCTGCCCAGACTTCGCATCCATATAGCAGAATGGAGTTGTTGATCTCCATTAAGAGTTTTCTCCTTGATTGGGTTGGTCCGCCGATATTTGCCATAAGCCTGCTGAGGTTTCTTATTGCCTCGGCTGCTCTGTTTTTTGCATACTGTAGATGTGCCCTGAAAGTCAATTTGGAATCTAGTCTAACGCCCAGATATTTGATCACCTTTTGTGTCCTTATATAACTATTGTTGACCCTCATATCCACTTCTACCGGGATTTGTCTACCGGTAATTAGAATTAGTTCTGTTTTTTGAGTCGCTAGTTGCAATCCATGTGCGTCTAGCCAGTCCTTGATTCTTAACATCACATGTGTCGCTTAATGGACTTAGTAGTTCCATATGACTTAAAATCACATGTGTTCGTATACCTAGATGATTTGCTCGTGATGTCAACAACCTTCAAAGAACACTTAATACATCTTTCAGATATTGCCACGCGTTTACGCAAAGCGGGGCTCACTATTAATGTTCGCAAAAGTCGAAGATAGACTTTGCTCAGCTCCATGACTATGAAAAGCCGTTTATAGTAAAGTGTGACGCCTCAATTCATGGTGTTGGTGCACTACTGTCTCAAGTAGATGAAGCAGGTGACGAGCGACCCATCGCGTACATGTCTAAGAAACTAAATAAAGCAAAAAGACTTTAACCGAACTTGAATGCCTGGCGGTAGTTCTAGCCTTAAAGAAATTCAGAATGTATATAGAAGGTCACTCGTTTAAGGTGGTTACCGATCATGCTAGCCTAAAATGGCTTATGAGCCAAAAAGATTTAAGCGGTCGGTTAGCCCGATGGGCATTAAAGTTAAAAGCATTTAATTTCGATATTGAGCCTAGGAAAGGCAGTCAGAATGTTGTGGCAGATGTCCTATCTAGATCGTTTGAAGAAATAGCCTCACTCAATATAGATACACTTCCAGAAATATACCTTAATTCAGATGCTTTCCTATCCGCTGAATACGCACAGCTAAAGACAAAGATACTCTAAGAAAAATTGCCACATTTTCAAGTAATTGACAAGTATGTTTATTATCGGGGCAATACTACATCGGACGCTGATGAAAACCATAGCGAGGGATGGAAGTTAATGATTCCAAGTCAACTACGTGAGCAGGTCATTAGCGCAGCGCATAATCAGCCATCTTCGGCACACTGTGGTGCAGCTAAAAGCTTAGAGCGCATACGCAGAAACTTTTATTGGCCAAATATGGTTGTGGAAGTGCGTGATTATATTCGCAAGTGTGAAGTTTGTCAAACGTGCTAATACCCAACGCGAAACCTTAAACCACCAATGGGAGCCCAAACACAAAGTGAGAGGCCATTCCAAAGGCTTTATATTGATTTTATCGGACCCCTGCCTAGGTCAAAACGGGGAAACGTGGGCATTTGCATTCTCCTTGATCACTTTTCAAAATTTAACTTTTTTAAGCCAGTAAATTGATTCACATCTAAGGTTTTAATCAGTTTCTTAAGCGACGAAATATTTTCCTGTTATTGTGTTCCGGAAACGCTAGTCAGTGATAATGGGACACAGTTTAAGATCAAGATTTCTCAGCATTTCTAGCAAAACATTGTGTATCACATATATATACTGGTGCTTACTCACCACAAGCCAACGCTGCGGATCGTGTTAATCGATCGATTAACGCAGCGTTAAGAGCCTATATAAAAACAGAGCAAAAACATTGGGACACCTATCTAAGCAGTTTAAATTGCTCGTTTCGAAATAGTATTCACCAATCAATAAGAAAATCTCCCCATTTAGTTCTTTTTGGGCAGAACATGATCACTCATGGCAACGATTATCAAGTACTGCGAAATCTTAATATGTTAAATTAACCATCCATAAAACTAGATCAAGTAGACGAATTTGCTAAAATTAGGTCAGATATAGCTAAATACATAGAGAAAGCATATAAAATTTATGAACGAACCTATGATCTACTCGCCAGACCGCGTTAATTTAAGGTTGGTCAGGAAGTTATAAAACGTTCATTTGCGCAAAGCAATTTAGCGGCTAATTATACCCCTAACCCATAAAATGGGTAAAAGGGGTATAATGGTTTTGTGCAAAAGTATGTAACAGGCAGAAGGAAGCATCTCCGACCCCATAAAGTATATATATTATTGATCAACATCAACAGCCGAGTCGATATAGCCATGTCCGTCTGTCCGTCCGTCTGTCCGTCTGTCTGTCTGTCTGTCTGTATGAACGCGTCGATCTCAGAGACTACAAGAGCTAGAGACTTCAGATTTTGAATATAAGTTCTCATATACCATGAGCGGAACAAGTTTGTTTCAAATTATCGATAACTATTCTGGTTTCCGATATACACATGTAATCGATTACAAAAAAATCTCGAATTTGGAAAATGTAAAAATAGGGATTGAAATAATGGGTAACGATATAACTTTTCTGAACATTTCATTGCAATCGGTTGAGAAACACCAGAGATATCGAAGATTGAAGTTTAGTCACAGATGCATACAGACAATGACTGTACGCGTTAAGTATAGGGTTCGGGGTATCTCCTAGTCGGGAAATCTCGACTAGAGCCTTCTTACTTGTTTTAATGCTATATTAGCGCCTATAGGTGTAAAAGTACGCGTAAAACTAAAATTTGGAAATTCATTATATGTATTTGCTTGAAGACCTTAATGAAAAAGAATTAGGGACGTTTCATGCCAAAGACATTTGGGAATGTAAAAATTAACACCCATTTTTTAGCCCTTATCATTAGTTAAATAAGTATGATTCAATCTGATAGTGTGAGGGTGTGGTTTCATACGTTAGTGTGCCTAATATTTCAGACGCCACTGTTGCTTGCGTGGGTGCAAAGCTTTGATAAAGCTTTGACTCAAGTTTAATGTTTAGATCAATCAGCTGCTAAGCCGCTGATTGTGACAGATGTCAAGGTCTTCTTCTCGGCTTTAGGGGTAAGCTCTGGTGCTCTTGAAAGCTGTGCACTCACTTTTGGAGATGGACTGCACTAAGCTAGACCTGTCGCGGTCTATATCAGCCCAGAAGTACATTATTTTCACGTGTACAAACCTCAAATTTAATCTTAACATTTCGGCCCAATAAAACGGCCATCGATTAAATATTGACGCTACGCGACCTTCAGCAAACAATTGAGCTGTATTCTTTGAGATTATTGCGGGCCTCGGAATACATTTTCGTGGACTTTCAAACCCATCTATTTTGCGACGGCCTGAATCGCCTCCCATGCGCCTGATCTCCATGCTGGAAGCAGGAGGATAGGAAGGATATAGGAGTGATCTTGTCGCAGTCTACGTCGACAATCTTTCGACCGAGCCACGCTCCCTCAAAGTTTCGCACTAGACAATGTGCGTTTGCGGCTGGCGATACCCTTGCCTTGGACTTATATACGGATCAACTGAATCCACATGCGCATGTTCGCGCCCATACGAGTAATTGGCGACCCTAGCTTACTGGCCCGGCCTCCTCGGAAGTAGCCTAATCCAAACCGGCACATAGATTTTGGGTTTATTCTCCCCAGCGACATACATCTAAGTATTTACATAATTATTGATAAACGTGTAATACTCAAACTTATTAATTGATTACGAGTTATGTAGATAATGTGGCGGAGACAGTGAGGAACAATAACTATAACCATTTACTATTTCCAAAGCAGCTGAAAACTCAAGATCGTCGTCAACAGGCCTGCTGACTGCGTGGGACAACCTTAAAAGGATTGTGAGTACAACATTAAGAAAACAAACTAATAGCGTATTTCCACTGCTATGTTTCCGTAAATTTTAACAGTAATTGACGAATTCTGTTTCCATTGCTCTGTTCCTGAACCTCCGAAACTAAATCAGCTGTTCGGTTTATTTTGCTTTGTATTTTCTGCAAAAAAGTGAGAAAAACTAACCGAAATTGTACATTGCAAATAAGTAATAGCGTGTTGCCAACTTGTATGGCTTATTTTTAATGCCTACAAACATTTTTACTTGCATTGCAGATGCAGTACAAGTCCATTTTCGTATATACGTCGGAGTTATTCTGAACTGCACTAAGTGCAACAAAATTATCCGCCCACAGTTTTAAAAGCAATCCTTTGAACCTTGGCACCCAGTTCAATTGTTTCCTACGATGATTCATCAATAAACAAAATTTTTAATAATTTTTGAATATTACAATATATTGCGCCTAGCTATTCACAATTTCTGCTATTCACAATCATCTGTTTTGCGACTGTTACATTAAAAGAGCCTATTAACAGCGATGTTTTATCGAACAAGTGTTCAAATGAACCAGTTCCTCTTCAGTTATTCTTCAGTAAATATTTACGGTCAGTTTTACTTCAGTTAATTCCTTATGAGAGAATACATGCAAACTGAAAATCAGTTACTGTTAATTAACATTACTGAGAATAACTGAGCAGTGAAAATACTCCATAAGTTGCAGAGCCTGATGGCCAACATTAGGAAGTGAGGGCTTATAGCTATATCTTTTGTTTATCATTGTCTTGCGGCCTGCCCGAATTTGTTGAATATAAAGTAAAAACTGAGTTGACGGGAGTAAAGTAAAGAAAATAAATTGATTCTTCAACGTTCCATCTGAATAAAAAGTTTGTAGTTAAGTTTAGTTTGTTACTTAAAGATACACATATGAAAAAGGAAGGTGAATTATATGAATTGATACTGAATTAATATGAACATGAATTATAACTAAGTTTTCTTAATTTTGGGGTGGAACTCCGGATCGACTGCTGTATTGCGGCTTCGTCAGCTCGAAACATCACGCTCTTACTCCTTAATACTAGTGCCTGGTACTTTTCTCTGCTCTGTCCGAAACTTTAGACATGTGATGCCTGCGCTTAATAGCAAGCAAAACCGAACCCTACATTCCCGTACCCTGAGCTGAGCCGCAGCTAGGACAGAGCCGCTTCTTATGCGTAGCCCGTGTTCGTCACAGCTGGGCGTGGCATCCAAATATTTGATGCAGATCTTTTTTAGATGTCACCATATATCTTCCAACCAAATTTGGCGACTCTAGTTCAAGAAATGTGGAAGATACACGCATAGCCGTTTTAAAAAACGCTGGGGTGGGGGGCGGAAGGTGTGGGCATCCAAATTTTTGATGCAGTTTTTTTTGGAAAACTTCACTACCTATCTTGACACCAAGTTTGGTGGCTCTAGCTCAAAAAATGTGAAAACTATAGGCGTTTCCAATTTCAAGAAGACGGGGGGATTGGGCGGAGTTAGGGGGCGTGATATCCAAAATTTGCATGCATTTTTTTGGGAACGTGATTAGCTATCTTGACACAAAATTTGGTGGCTCTAGCCCAAAAAATGTGAAAACTATAGGCGTTTTCCATTTCAAGACTCAGGGAGGATGGGGGTGGAAGGGTTGGGCGTGGCATCCAAAATTTTGATGCAGTATTTTGAGGGACGTGACTAGCTATCTGCGTGCAAGATTTGGTAACTCTAGCTGCAGGAATGTGCGAAATATATAGTTTGTATCGGTTTTCAGTTATCGATTTTATCGATTTCCCAGTCTCCTAGTAAGCGTGGCAACCCAATATTGACACTTTATCTGTCTCGCCTATAGAAAAACATAATTGCATAGTTTCAAGTCTCTAGCTTTACGGGTGTCGAAAAAAGTTGCGTTAATACGGAAAGACGGACACCATGACGGCATTGCACAATACCAATATACTATGAGACCTTCGGTATCAAAGTATAAAAATGGGCTGAGAGAAAAGGCAAACTAAATTAATGGGGAAAAAGCCCTTGCCTAACACCACTTGTTCAGGGATGTCCACAGCGTGCCCATTTGCCCTTCGTGAATCAAACGTTTCACACAGACACAAGCCGACGTCAACCGAACACCGGTCAAAGTCAATGTTGGGAGCCAAAAAATGAGCTCAGTCGCAAGCGCTCTGTCAACAAAGTAGGTTGATGTCGCTTTGTGTCGAATTTTGCATTTGCGTGACTATGATACACGCAGAGAAAAATGTTGAGGAAATTATCGCCTTCGCGTGCAGTTGAAGGCATAAGTTCAGGGCATGTTATTGGCAACTATTTAAAGCTATTTTAATAACTTCATAATTTTTTATAGCGTGTAATAATAACGACACTTCTCGTTTGCGCATTGTAAAGCACACCAATACACTGACACATGCCAGCCTCGCTCACGCTGGACAGCCCTCCAGCAAGCCAAGTTCGGAGCGCTCCGAATTATGAGTCTAAAAAGAGCCGAACTTAGGATCGTTTTTGGAGCAAACACATAAATTTGAATTTTTTCAGACCAAACTCAGTGTTCTCTTCTCACTTTCTCATAAAAACCACTTATGTCTGAACATTTTCGGAGTTCAAGTAGGCAGGTACCAAAACGCTTTTCCGCACTCTTTTTTGAGCACATTATGACTGTGAATGCTCATAAAAAAGTGTCCGAAATGTGTCAGAAAACGCACATATGGCTTGCTGGGCATGCACTTGTTTCACTATCACTCTCCCTCAGACGATTAAGCTTTTGCTAGATGTCGACGCAGATAACATCTTCCGATTGACTCCGTCTAACGTGAACGAGCGCTCTACGGCAGAGGACAGCTGATAACATCTTCTGTCCCTTCATCTGCATGGCTTGCTTAAAGATAATGTTATTATCTTTTGAAATCTGCTCGTTTAGGTAAACGGGAGCATTCGCACGTGTGTTAAAGCCAAGCAGAGGAAGAGTAAGTTATTTGTTCGCCAATACTGGGCAGCAGCTCGTTGAAAATTGATTTTGTCTCGGAGACAATCAAATTTAATAATAATGTCGGAACCTGAATATTAGCTTAAGTCGCGTTGCTGGGGTTACTCCTAGCGAGAAAGCCAGCGAGCTAAATGCCGACCGCAACTACTCACCCTCAACAAATGGGACTCCATAAAGGCGCATGACATTGACGGCACTGGCATTGGCTTGGTCAGCTAGCTTTGCCGTAAGCGTCGCCACTTGAGTCTGCAGCTCAGACGTCTCCTTCGCCACTAATTCAAGCCTCTGGACTCGCTGCTGTAATTCATCCAGCTATGCACATTTCCGTCCCCACATGTGTCTCTAAAAAGTTAAGTTTTTTCTTAACTTATATGAGTCATTTTTTTCCAGCTAATATTTATATTTCAGCCAGCAGTTTGACATCTTGTAATTTATTTTTCGATATTTACGTGAGTAGTGCAGCTTATGTTTGGCTAAGGTAGCAAATGCGACAGTTTACGAAAAAGGAGAACCCCCATGTTGTCGCTCGAATTGCGTTGTATTCATAAGTTTGGTGGAATCATTGTTTATGACTAGCTCATTCGCAACATTCAGTGCATATTTGGTTGTGAACGCAATAATGTCAGCAGTACGTAAACAAAAGAGGTAGTCGCTTGCCGAAAAATGTTTGATAATAAGATAACTACAAAAAGGCGTTTTGGCTAATAGATTTTGATTCGTTTTATAGTTTTAAGGTGCATATGTCGCTGTTTTTAAAGTTTAGTTGTAGAAGAATTGAAAAAGCTATGAATTCGTAAAAGTTAAATACCCCAAAAACAAACTACTTATTTTTTGCGAGTCTCTACTGTACATTATTTTTATGCTCAATTTAATTCCCTTTCCTGTACAGTCCAGAAAGTTGTTTAGTTACACTGTGCAACACATAAAAGCCGAACTGTCACTTGGTATTTTTTTTCTGATAGAAAAGCTCTTAAAATATATTACATACACTATACCTTAAAATTTGAAAGGATGCTACCTAAATGATAAACACATAAAATCGTTCATAAATCCACATTTGGAAGAGATGTACTGAGCTGAATGCTTAAAAGGTCGAAAAATTGCAAATTGTTGGTCGTTTTTCGAAATATCCCAAAAACGCTCAAAGTCAATCTTTAAGAAAAAAAATAAAAATTCCTCTTTGTAGCGAATTTGACATAAGTAATGATGCAGAAATTCTTCGTTTTTCTTTATCTATCAGAGAAAAATACAAAGTCGCAAAGTCAACAACAAGAGAAATGAAGTGCGACAACAACTAATTATGTCTCCCGCATTGCACACTTTGCAATCAAAACAAAAACCTAAACAATAATGGCCGCTTTATTTTTACTGGTACTTCTCTATTCACCAGTTGGTTGTCGCCGAGTATGCGGGGGAAATCGACGAAACAACTGAACGGAGAAGCGCTCCGACCACGCAGAATGTTATTTAACATAGCATACCAGTCTTGTTAGTTAATTGGTCTATTGTATACACAGCAAATTTCTGGCACTCCGCTTATACCGAGTCAGCCGCCAGCGCATGAATGACTTGCACTTTTTTAGCGACGCATTAGGTCTGCAAAATTGGCGACGCTTTGCGGTCGGCTAGCTGCTTTCAGCAGCCGAAGCTCAAATGTCGCTGATCCAAATTGGACCAATTAGGCTATTGGATTTTCGGCGTTTGACTCCTCTATGTATAATTGCTTAATGGTTTTATTAAGCATATACCAGCTGACATCCTTGTGGTAGGTATGTATGTTAGTATGTATGTTAGTATGTATGTATGTATGTATTCCACTAGGCTTCATTTATCATAACAGCGAAGTCGGTAATGCAGGTCGTTCCACTATCAATCCAACTGAAACTCCGTAAAATCACTAAGCACTAGGGCTGTGCAACGAACAGTTGGAACGCGTTCGGGTTTACGCCGTTTTGACCGAACTGTCATACGGTCAGAACGTTCGAACGGTTCGTACGCTTTTTATACCCCGAACCCATGAAATGGGTATAAGGGGTATAATGGTTTTGTGCAAAAGTATGTAACAGGCAGAAGGAAGCATCTCCGACCCTATAAAGTATATATATTCTTGATCAGCATCAACAGCCGAGTCGATATAGCCATGTCCGTCTGTCCGTCTGTATGTATGAACGCGTCGATATCAGAGACTATAAGACCTAGAGACTTCAGATTTCCCACATAAGCTCATCTAAGTCCTAGGCAGTACAAGTTTGTTGCCGATTTTCGATAACTATTTCCGTTTCCGATATACACACGTATTTGATTACAAAAATTTCTCGAGTTTGGAAAATGTAAAAATGGGGGTTGAAATAATGGGTAACGATATAACTTTTCTGAACATTTCAATTTCGAAATCGGTAAAGAAATACCAAAGATATCGAAGATTGAAGTTTAGTCACAGATGCATACAGACAATGACTGTACGCGTTATGTTCGGGATATCTCCTAGTCGGGAAATCTCGACTAGAGCCTTCTTACTTGTTCTATTAGAAATGCTTGTGTTTGCAGCAACGAAATGGAGCGCAAACTACAAGCGAGCGCTTCTTCTCGACTTGTGGTAATATAGTCCGCGCTTAAAGAGCCAATTTATTATCAGACCACGTGGAGGAGATTGCATTTATGCATGAAACATAATTTAAGAAATAAATAAAACAATAATAAAAACAAAAATGTTGTTATTTTTTACTAAGTAAAAAATTACAATATCTATGTAATAGGAATATATAACTACAATTCGCTCAGCACATGCATTCAGTCTTTTTGCAGCCTCGCGCGCTGCTTTGCTTGCTGACTGCGCTGGCGAACGTTCAAATATACAGCTGCCGCAGTCGATCGAAGCCGAACTCAACACGCATCGGAGCGCTTCACTGGGGAAACTATAAATTCTTCGATCAGTTGCTTTGTCGATGCTCGGCGAGAACCAGCGGCCATTATTGTTTCGGTTTTTGTTTTGATGGCAAAGTGTGCGATGCGCGACACAAAGATTAGTTGTTGCCCTTTTTAATTTCTCTTGTTGTTGTCACAGAAATTGAGTTTTGCAATTTAAGACTTTTGCTTGAATTTGGTTGCTGCTACGCTAGCAAGGAAGGGTAGTTTGACTTTATTTAAACTTTGCGTTATTAAACAGATAAACGCAATATATTTAACTATGCTATTTTTAAAATGTGTTTTGGCCATAAGGAAAGGCACTTATAACTAATTAAATGTAATTTATATATCTTAATGTGAAATTTAAAATAACATTTAAAAAACGTACTATGCTTTCAAATACTTATCTTTCTATACTAAGCTTATATTTGTGGTTTTATAGACAATAACTTATTATTATCACATAGGGTATTTGAAACCTGTGCAGTTTCAAATGTCAGCAACTGCTACTTTAGCTGCCTTGTTGCGTTTTCTTATTCTTGTTGTCCACATACACAATGTGTATTACACAGGCATACACACAAACAAGAGCCTCTAGGCTACGTTTCGTGCGTTTTCTTCGCCTAGGCGTCTACAACACCATGCATAAACACAAAGACGGGCCAGACTACGCTTTGAAAGTCAGCCGCCGTTTTTATTTTAAAATAAATAATTGTATTTGATATTATAATATTTGAACATAAAACACGAATGTACTATATATTTCAAACTAAAAATTCAAAAAAAAAGAAGAAAAAAAAATTTGATTAATTTGACTGGGGTTTGAACTCGGGTCATTAAAATTTGTTACAAACAAGCATCAGCCCACACCGCTCTTGCAGGTGGATGACTTGAGGCTGGTGTTATTTTGTTTTCGATGTAATTTGACACAAAAAGAAATCAAATAAAAAAAAAGTTTAAGCGCGTTAGAATAAGTGCATAATGCTTTTTTGTGACTTTTGTGCTGAAGATTGAAGCGATAAGTTGATATCTAAAGTGATTCCACAAAATTGCTCTTAAAACAAGTAAAAACGTTGCAGTCGGACGCAACCGACTGCGGAATACTGATACCAGTAAAGATCGGTTGATAAGGGAAATGCAGGGGCGAAGGGAGTGGGCCATGTGGTAAACATCGCCAGCTATCATGTTACCAAATTTGGCGACTTTAGCTCAAAAACTGTGGAAGATAACTTTAAATTTTTTTCCAAATTTTTGAATCAAATGTTTTTATATGTCACCATCCATATTCATAAAAGTTTGGTGGCTCTAGGTCAAAAACTGTTAGAGATATAGCCGATTCCGATTTTGGTGGGCGTGGCATCCAAAATTTTGATGCAGATCTTTGGTAGATGTTGCCTTCTATCTTTCTACCCAATTTATTGGCTCTAGCTTAAAAACTATAAGAGATATCGAAATTTCAGATTTTGAATGGTGGGCGGCAGAGGTGGGCGTGTAAATGTCACCATATATCTTCCTACCAAATTTGGTGGCTCTAGCCCAAAAAATGTGAAAACTATAGGCGTTTCCAATTTCTTGTAAGAAGGGGGATGGGGGCGGAATCAGGGGGCGTGGCATCCATGTTTTGATGGGGAACGTCAGTATCTATCTAGACACAAAATTTGTGGCTCTACCCCAAAAAATGTGAAAACTATAGGCGTTTCCAGTTCCAAGCTTAAGGCGGGATGGGGGCGGAATCAGGGGGCTTGGCATCCAAAATTTTGATGAATTTTTTTGTGGAACGTCAATATCTATCTTGACACAAAATTTGGTGGCTCTAGCCCAAAAAATTTGAGAACTATAAGCGTTTCCAACTTTAAGGAGCAGGCAGGATGGGGGCGGAAGGAGAGGGCGTGGCATCCAAAATTTTGATGCAGTTTTTTCAGGGACGTGACTAGCTATCTGCGTGCAAAATTTGGTAATTCTATCTGTAAGAATGTGAGAAATATTTGGTTTTATCTGTTTTCAGTTATCGAATTAATCGATTTCCCAGCCTCCTAGTAGGCGTGGCAACCCAATCTTGACACTTTATCTGTCTCGCCTATAGACAAACATAATTGCAAAGTTTCAAGTCTCTAGCTTTACGGGTGTCGAAAAAAGTTGCGTTTATACGGACAGACGGACGGACACCATGACGGACATTGCACAAAACCAATATACTATGAGACCTTCGGTATAAAAGTATAATCAGTTTTTCTTAAAACTAAAACCCTACAGATAATATTTATATTATTTTTTTTACCAACTTTAAATTGTTTAATCCATATAAACATGGAAACTAAGTACAAACAAGTGCGAAACATGAGAATTTTCATTACATTCTTTTTCTAGGAGGACTTAAAAGTCAGAAAAAAATATATACTATATATATATATTATAACAAATGTCGGTACGCGGTGTTGAACTCGAGGTCGAAGAAGTGCAGCCTGCAAAGCAAAACATTCAATAAAATAAAAAATAATTTCTCTGCTGCCGGCAAATTATCGTTTTAGTAAAAATAAACTGTAATTTATTTTGCTTTAAGCCATGCATTAAAATACACAACTTAGGCCAATAAACATAATATTAATTTCATTATGCAATTTATTTTAATTCAATACACTTCAATGCAATATACGCTGTTCATTGACGATGTGAGCGTCAATACATACATACATATACTCTGTGCCGTGTGTATGCGCAGAACAATACACAAACACGAACGAAAAACAAGTGAAAACGTTGCAGTCGGACGCAACCGACTGCGGAATACTTTGATACCAGTAAAAGAACGGATGGTAAGAAGTCTGCTTGCAAAGGAGTGGGCCGGGTGGTAAACATCGCCAGCTATCATTTGATGACTTTAGCTCAAAAACTGTGGAAGATAACTTAACTTCCAAATGTAAAAGGTGGGCAGCAGAGGTCGGCGTGGCATCCAAATTTTTGAATCAAATGTTTTTAACTCTCACCATTTATCTTCCTACCAAGTTTGGTGGCTCTAGGTCAAAAACTCTTAAAGATATAGCCGATTCCGATTTTATAAGGCGGGTGGCTTGGGTGGGCGTGACATCCAAAATTTTTATGCAGATCTTTGGTAGATGTTGCCTTCTATCTTTCTACCGAATTTGGGGGCTCTAGCTTAAAAACTGTTAGATATATCGAAATTTCCGATTTTAAATGGTGGGCGGCAGAGGTGGGCGTGGCATCCAAATTTTGATGCAGATCTCTTGTAGATGTCACAATATATCTTCCTACCAAATTTGGTGACTCTAGTTCAAAAAATGTGGAAGATACACGCATAACTGTTTTAACAACGGCGGGGGGTGGGGGGCGGAAGGTGTGTGCGTGGCATCCAAATTTTTGATGCAATTTTTTGGAAAGCTTCACTACCTATCTTGACACAAAATGGGATCGGAATTCAGGGGCGTGGCATCCAAAAATTTTATGCATTTTTTTGGGGAACGTCATTACCTATCTTGACACAAAATTTGGTGGCTCTAGCCCAAAAAATGTGAAAGCTATAGGCGTTTCCAATTTCAAGGAGCAGGGAGGATGGGGGCGGAAGGAGTGGGCGTGGCATCCAACATTTTGATGCAGTTTTTTCAGGGACATGACTAGCTATCTTCGCGCAAAATTTGGTAGCTCTAGCTGTAAGAATGTGAGAAATATTTGGTTTTATCGGTTTTCAGTTATCGAATTTATCGATTTCCCAGCCTCCTAGTAGGCGTGGCACCCCATTCTTGACACTTTATCTGTCGCGCCTATAGACAAACATAATTGCAAAGTTTCAAGTCTCTAGCTTTACGGGTGTCGAAAAAAGTTGCATTCATACAGACGGACAGACGGACGGACAGACACCATGACGGACATTGCACAAAACCAATATACTATGAGACCTTCGGTATCAAAGTATAATAAACAACGAAGCCAATGTCAAAACGAAACCAGATAATTTTCGTTGAAGGGTAACAAGCGTTTGGGTCTTGCGTTTTTGTTTACAGGGCCTTAACATGAACAATTTTGGTTACCAGTCTGTTTACATTTATTCGTCTATGGAGCCACTCGCATTCGGCTGCTGAAAGCAGCGAGCCGATCGCAAATTTTGACTCGGTACAGACGGAGTGCCAGCAATTTGCTGTGTATACGACTGTATGTCAGCGACAAGATCGCCGTTAGGTGTATATATGTATGTATGTTTCTGTATGCTGTTTGCTCTGAGCGGCTGTATATTTTGGAAGGGGGATAGCTGCATCAGAGTGCGAACAACAACAACACATGTGCATTTTTTCTGTATTTGGTGGCTCCGAGTTTAAATGAAGCAAAAATCAATAGGGCGAATGTATACCTAAATACACATATATATGTCTGTATGTATGTGCACATGCATATTTTTTCAGTTTTTGGTGGCTCTCAAGTGATTTGGGATTTTGTTACTTTTCTAGCAACGCATATCAATGTGTGTGTACATGTGTATGTTCATGTACAGCACATTTGAATATATGCGTAACAGTTGCCTTGGCTATTCTTGACCTGCATCAATTTATATGATTTTTAGCAATTTTATTAAAAGTAAGGATAGCTATAAAAATAATGTCATTAATTTATAATTTTTTTTATTAATTTTTAAAATTCATCTTAATCATTAAGATGCATAGTCCATAGCTCATAATATGTCAAATATTAATTTAAATATTTTAATATATATATGTATATAATAATGTACTCTGACCCTTAAAATTCATAATTAAATACATAATAAATGCCGACAGCCAATATTTAAAATTAAAATTTATACATATTTATACCACTATACAAATTGTTATTTGACATATAAATAATTTCGATACGCTTAACTCACCGGCAACTAACCCGGTGTTACCTAAAACTAATGTTCTTCCAGTAGATCCCTGTGGTTCAACCGATAGTCAGCCTACTGATTATACGTTAGGTGCAACTCTTAAGCCCATTAGGGTTGTACCTCAGAGTAAATTTGTTTTTGTTTCTAGGCTCGCTTCCGATAATTCTGCGGAAGATGTAAGCGCCTATATAAGAGGTAAAATTGGTTCCCCGCGAATTGTTGTCGACAAATTTAAATTCAAGCTCGCCCGCGATATATCGTCCTTTAAGCTGAGTGTTCCGCCGGAACTTTTTTCAACGATTTGTTCTGAAAAGTTTTGGCCGCCACACATCATAGTAAAGGAGTATGTCAGTAGGCGAAGTAATAATAATAACAATGTTAGGATCAGTAGTGCTCCGCCTGTTGCATCCTTTACTTTACTTTTACTTTAGTAGCAAAAAACTAACACAGTTGATTACCTCCCTCTTACTGGGTTATCAGAATGTAAGAGGACTTTGTAGTAAACTTAGTACTTTGTACCTTAATAGTCATTCTTTTCCCTTTCATGTCGTTGCCTTCACCGAAACTTAGTTAAGACAAGACATACTTAATTCGGAAATATTATCAAACAGATTCTGCATCTATAGAAAGCATCGTACTCTGCGCCGTGGTGGTGGGGTGCTTATTGCTGTTGATGTGGACTTTTCCTCTGAGACAGTAATATTAAGTGGCTCTATAGATATTGAGTTTGTTGCTGTAAAGTTAAATATTAATGGTGTTGGTATTTACGTTTTTTGTTCCTATATACCACCTTTATCTGACAACTATCTACAATGAACATTTGTCAGCAATACTTTCCTTTTCCTCTATGCTTTCTAATCGTGATATTCTTGTAGTTCTTGGCGATTTTAATATTGCTGATGCTACTTGGATTTCAAGTCCGGACTCAAGCGTGTTGACCCCCATGGTGCAGACTGATTTTCTGGTTGATTTATTTGAAATGTCATTGGGTCAGATCAATGGCATTGCGAATTCTCTTGGTAGAATGCTTGATTTGGTATTTGTTTTGGATCCATCTACTCTATCTGCGTCAAGATCCCATCCCATATCCACTCCCGAAGACTTATACCACCCGACGTTGGAGGTGTTGATCACTTTGCCTGCCTGTGCCGTACGCCAGTGTAGTGAACCATTAAAACGGGTACGTCAATTTCGAAAAACCGATTTTGTAAAACTTACCCGGCTTTTAGCACTGGTTGACTGGTCGTCCCTCTATGATTCTGAGGACTTGGATACGGTAATCAGTATTTTTTATAGAACCTTAGAAAATTTATTCCACATGTGTGTCCCTTTTGGTAGGCCAAGTAGGAAAAACAAACCTGCGTGGTTTACACGAGAGTTGACGGCCCTTAAAAATCGAAAATCTAAGCTTTATAAGAGTTTCAGAAAATCTGGCTCTTCTATTCATTACTCATCATACTTGATTGCGCGTTCCAGTTTTTCAGTCATAAATAATTCATGTTATAAAAATTGCCTAAGTCGGTGCAGACTACAGTTTCAGCAAGATCCAAAGAGGTTATATGACTTCGTTAATGCGAAGCGAAAATCATCAACACTTAAATCTAATTTATCTTTTGAAAACAAGTCGGCCAATTCGGATCAGGCCATTGCCGATTTATTTGCCGAATTTTTTCTAACAACATACAGTTCAATTGATAATCAGATTGATCTGCCTTACCCGTATCAGGTTGATGAATCTAATTGCATTTTTGAACCAAGTATCACGGAGTGTTCATTACCACGTGATCTACAGGGTAATAAGCCTGTATTTTCCCCGGGACTTGACGGCGTACCAAGCTGTGTGCTTATGTACTGTGCTGATGGTTTCTTAAAGCATTTGCATAAATCGTTGAGTTTGTCTATTGAGAAATGTTCATTTCCTAATATCTGGAAAGAATCATTTATTATTCCGCTCCATAAAAAAGGAGACAATTCTAATGTTCAAAATTATAGGGGTATATCCAAATTATCTGCTATAATCACTACCTTTTACTTCATAAACTTCAACTGTTAGGTTTTCCAAGCAATCTTATTCGGTGGATAAGGGAATATTTAACTCATAGAACACAGAGAGTCAGTTTTAATGACGCTGTCTCTAAGGTGGTTCATGTCACTTCCTGTAGTCCGCAAGGAAGTCACCTTGGACCTTTATTATTTACACTTTTCATCAATGATCTTCCATCTGTTATTGACCAATCTCGAGTGCTGATGTATGCTGACGATGTAAAATTATGCATGTCGGGTACTGTTCTGTTGTCTGCTCAAAAACTACAAACTGATTTAGATAATTTTCAAAAGATGTGTCGTGTTAACTTACTAAATCTTAATTGCAATAAATGTAAAGTCATGTCTTTTTAAAGACGCCTTCCTTTTTCAAATACATATTTTCTTGATGGAAGCCCACTCGATCGCATGACTTAGGTATCCTTTTTGATCCGAAACTTAAATTTCACAAGCATATCTCTTCAGTTGCAAATCGTGCCTCTAGTACCTTGGGGTTCATTAAGCGCTGGTCGAAAGAATTTGACGATCCCTACATAACCAAAACACTTTAAACGTCTCTGGTACGTCCTGTTCTTGAATATGGATCTTGTATCTGGTATCCCAAATACAGGATTCACCAGGATAGAATAGAATCAGTACAAAAACAATTCTTTCTCTTTGCCCTTAGGAGATTTAACTGGGATACTAACATTAACCTACCTTCCTACCACAGTAGACTTTTACTAATAAATCTTCCTTCTCTTTCTGATCGCAGAACAATGCTAGGTGTAGTCTTTTTACATAAACTAATAAATGGTGAAATTGTTTCCTCCGAATTAATCAGCCAAATTAGTTTTGCTGTTCCGATCAGAAGGACAAGGAATTTTCTACCCATTGCTCTTCAAGCTTGTCAATCTAACTATGCTATTCATAACCCTTTTCGGATTTTATGTTCAAACTATAACGAATTTTCCCACTTAATAAACGATGCCACTTCTAGTAGTTCTCTTAAAAAGTTGGTCTTATGTCATTTGTCTACGTTTTCGCGATCTACGTAACCGTACGCTATGCGGTGTGCCCCTCGGTCGGTTGGGCGGGAGGTTGGTTGCTTTTTGCTTGGGTCCACGCGTTAACATGCCGGTGCTTGGTATCGTTGGGCCACTTGAATGTACTGTCTTTTTTTTAGTACATCTACGTCCAATAATAATACTATGAGCTATGGACTATGCATCTTAATGATTAAGATGAATTTTAAAAATAACTTTTTACTCTATAAAATTTTTCAAAATCATTTAAATTGATGCAGGTCAAGAATAGCCAAAGCAATTGCTACGCATACATTCAAATGTGCTGCACACGAACACACACATGTACACACACATTGATATGCGTTGCTAGAAAAGTAACAAAATCCCAAATCACTTGAGAGCCACCAAAAACTGAAAAAATATGCATGTGCACATACATACACACATATATATGTGTATTAAGGTATACATTCGCCCTAATGATTTTTGCATCATTTGAGCTCGGAGTCGCCAAATACAGAAAACATGCACATGTGTTGTTGTTGTTCGCACTCTGCTGCTGCTATCCCCCTTCCACAATATACAGCCGCTCAGAGCAAACAGCATACAGAAACATACATACATATATATATACACCTAACAGCGATCTTGTCGCTGACATACAGTCGTATACACAGCAAACTGCGCAAATGGTCTGCAAAATTTGCGTTCAACTCGCTGCTTTCAGCAGCCGAATGCTGGTGGCTTCTCCGCACCGCATTTTTTCGGCAGTTGGGAAAACGCGATTTGACTGCTCTATATATACCTGCTTAATGGTAAAATGTTAACAGAAATCCGATTCAAAATCCTCTGACAGCTGATTGATTTTCTGTTATGTTCAATTTGGCACTGTCCATCACCAAATATCGCGATATATCGGTAAGAAATTCGGTATTTTATTGGCTTCAGCCAACGAGTATGTATATTCTAGAGGAATATTTTCATCGGCCGAACTCGTGCTCGCCGAATTGCAACGAACTTTTACAAACCAGAACCCTAATCAGCTGTTAGTGCCCCAGCGGCAAACCCGTTGTTCTCGACTGCGCGGCGTGCGATTAGTGGCAGAGCTGCAGCCGACAAAGAAAGTTGGGTCACGGCGCTCTGTGCTTAATATGAATTTACGTAAAAAGTTGTACGTATTTTTTTTATGATAATGATTTTTTTTTACAGGTGCAGAGCGTTTATAAGAATAAGATATATATTCAAGTGTCTTTTTTAATAAATTAAATAATTAAAATGAAATAAATAAATGTAAAAACAATTTTTAAATTTTGGACATACAATAAGCAACATTTTATTATAAGTAATGTCTGTATCAGATTACATAAAAGTGTTTTTTATTATACCCCGAACCCATAAAATGGCTAATAGGGGTATAATGGTTTTTTGAAAAAGTAGGTAACAGGCAGAAAGAAGCATCTCCGACCCTATAAAGTATATATATTCTTGATCAGCATCAACAGCCGAGTCAATATAGCCATGTCCGTCTGTCTGTCTGTATGAACGCGTCGATCTCAGAGACTACAAGAGCTAGAGACTTCAGATTTTGAATATAAGTTCTCCTATACCATAAGCAGAACAAGTTTGCTTCAAGTTATCAATAACTATTCTGGTTTCATGGAATCGATTACAAAAAAATCACGAATTTGGAAAATGTAAAAATAGGCGTTGAATAATTGGGTAACGATAGATATTTTCTAAAAATTTATTGAAATCGGTTGAGAAACACCAGAGACATCGAAGATTGAAGCTTAGTCACGCGTTAAGTATGGGGTTTGGGGTATCTCCTAGTCGGGAAATCTCGACTAACCGATTTCAATGAAATTATCAGAAAATTTATATCGTTACCCATTATTTCAATCCCCATTTTTACATTTTCCAAATTCGAGATTTTTTTGTAATCGATTGCATGTGTATATCGGAAACCAGAATAGTTATCGATAGTTTGAAATAAACTTGTTTTGCTTATGGTATGGGAGAACTTATATTCAAAATCTGAAGTCTCTAGCTCTTGTAGTCTCTGAGATCGACGCGTTCATACAGACGGACAGACGGACGGACAGACGGACATGGCTATATCGACTCGGCTGTTGATGCTGATCAAGAATATATATATACTTAATGGGGTCGGAGATGCTTCCTTCTGCCTGTTACATACATTTGCACAAAACCATTATACCCCTTTTACCCATTTTATGGGTATAAAAACATGGACAAAAAACAGGACAAAACATTTTATTTTCCAAATTTACTTGGCTTAACACCCTTTCGACCTCCGCGTTCGACCATGGCAACATGTTAGCGCGAATGTTACCTGCTCCGAAAACGGGCTGTTACCTGCCGAGTCCCGATATTTTTTAACTTCTGACCAAAACTTCGAACTATTATCAACATTCTCCCATTTTATTAGCTGTATGTTGCTATATTGCGAAACTATTTTAGATTTAGTTTCGTCACCGAGTTTTAAGAGTTCCAAAATTGGCAAAAAGGGATATTTCTTCGATCGTAGAGCACGATTGACAGAAAACAGGTCAACTAGTTTTAGAATTTCGTAGTTGTCCGGCAATCTAAATCCAAAAATATTTTTAGCACATAAATAATAACTTACATTTAAACACATACCTCTGCTTTAGCTGATTGATCCACTCGATCACAAAATATGTGCACGTTAATCGGATTGTCTGCTCTGTTGCGTCATACATTTTTTCTTTCAAGGTTTTCAAATTTGACTCAAATTCATATCCCAAATACAAATCTCGCTATACATGCTTTACGAAGTCCTTCTCAAAAACATCCACTTTGGTACCGGATGGAGCTATTTTGGATTTCAGACATTCTATACTTAAAATCAAATCACCCAGAAGTTTATTTTTCATACAAAGTATGTAAAAAATGATACCACACTGTTTTTGAAAGATCACTTTGGGAAAAAAAATGTTTAATAAATCAATCAAATAAAATCTAAAAAAAAAGGCCAGATTTCCGGATAGGATATGTTTGATATTTTTTCCGGACGAAGCACCTAAACACAGGACCGATCTTTCCGGAAAAAGGCCAAATCGGCATCACTGATGCATATAGAGAACGTTTAAATGTATGCATGACAATTGTTTGGCATTTGTTGACCTGCCTCAACATCTGTGATTTTTTTCTTAACAGACGCAGGGCTCTTCGTCGAGATTTGTGTTTTTTTTTTCTTCTATGCCTTGAATATGCATAAATGTACACATGCATTTATATATACTAACCTGCCTCAATTATTGTGACTTGAAAGCGGGACATTTAAATTAAACTGTTGTGACCTGCCTCAACATTTATAAAATGATTTTACCTATTATTATAATTATATTATTATATATGTATATATATGTGGGTTTCACAAAAATGTTTAATTTTAACGGGTTTATTATTTCAGTTTTAACTTAAATATTACAACAAATTGTTCTTCATAGTTTACATTAAAATCTTCACTTCTTAATACACGTCTTTACTTGCTGCTATCCATTCTTCGACTACTGACGCTTAGATCAGTGTGACCTTTGTTGCTTACTGTTTTGCCCAAAAGTGCATATGCTGACAAATTACTAACTTATATTTCACTCACTACTCCACCCCAGCTCTGCCAACCATCCCAATCCCACATTCGGCCGTCCTGATACATTATTCGCCTCGAATAAACTCCAACCTTTCATAAATTCAGCAGAATTGTTTGTTATGTTTGGCCCTTTGTGGTTACCTAATTATACACTAGTCGGCATATATATTTTGACATAGCTTACATTTGACTTTTAGTCTCTTTTGCTAAGTACCGTTGTATTCAACGAAGCGAAAATGATGCTCAAAGAGATGTGCATATTATTAACTGTAAATATGCTAAATATTTTGTCTATTATTTTGTGTCATTTCTATCTGCTGATAATATTGCAAGCAGGCAACGAATTTAGCAGCGGCATAAGTATTTTGACATCGCGTGATTTTGTTGTTTCTTGGCGTGTTCAAAGTGTTATTAAAGAAGTTTTCAAAAAATCGTTCTTATTATTTGATATAACCTTGTTTTTAATATTAAAAATGGTTAAAAAATCTGAAGTAAGTACAATTATAAGAACAGAAATTGTGACAAAATATAACTTAGGTATTTCCGTTATAAATATCGCCAAGGAATATAATTTGTCACGTCAAACTATATATTATCAAATCAGTAAACATAAAAAATTGAATACAATAACCAATGTACGTCGAACAGGCAGAACCCGAAAGACAAATGCTTATGCGGACCGTCTGATCGAGCGCCAATTCAAAAAAAACCCTCTTATAACACCAAAAGCTGTGGCCTTGGAGTGGAATTCGACTTCACCCAATCCGATAAGTGAGAGAACCATACGCAGGCGTTTAATTGAGGCAGATATAAAAAGTTATATAGCAAAACCAATACCTTTTATCACCCCTAAAAACAAACTTAAGCGTTTGGAGTTCGCGCAAAGATACTTCCTCAAGCCTGTTTCATTTTGGCGCAATGTTCTGTGGAAGGATGAAAGTACTTTTGAGTTCCACTCTTAAAAAAAAAAAGTTTTAGTACGATTAAACAAAAGTTATCGTAAAAAAGGGCACCTGTGTGTCAAAAAGTAAGCCATGGAGGTGGCAGTGTTATGTTCTGGGGATCCGTTTCTTATAATGGTGTGGGAGACTTGGTTCCCATTGACGGTTCTATGAACCAAAGTCAATACCTTAGAACATTGAACGATTTTGCGTTTCCCTCCGGCGACAGATTGATCGGGGAAGAATTTATTCTCCAGCAGGACAACGCTCCTTGCCACAAGGCAAAAATGATTGACACATTCTTAAGAGAAGTTGGGGTGAAAACCCTGGATTGGCCACCCCAAAGTCCAGATTGGAACATTATTGAAAATGTTTGGTCGCTAATAAAGCGAAAGAGAGCCGCCGATATAACTAGGACAAGAGACGAAACAATCACTGAGGTCACTAAGGTGTGGGAAAGGATTCCATTAAAAACCCTCCAAGCCTTGGTGGATTCCGTTCCAAACCGCCTCCAAAAGGTCCTAGATACCAAAGGGGGATATATTTTTTATAAATCTTAAGTTAAAATTGAATTTATAAAACATAATCATATTTTAGGTTGATAAAAAACATTTTGTCAAAATACCTATGCCAACTATTGAATTCCTCTATTTTTAGCTTTTAATTAAATACAAATTAAAAATAAAAAATTGTTTTATTTATAATTGAATACATTATACTTAACTATAATAAATTGGGGGCTAAGGCTTTGTTAATGAAGCGTGTGTGCCTGCCGCCGCGCCGAGCTGACTCAGCCAGTAGGAGTTGGCAGTCACATACCGACTACCGAAGACCGACCAAACGTGGTGAAGAGCCACATCCTGCTCGAGGTGCCCCTGCTCTAGACGAAATATGGCGGATCTAGAGAGGACAACTTGAAAAAACCCGTAATCACCGGTGTTACCGTACCGTGCCCCTGTGATGAATGGCACTACGTTAGTGTGTCTTTTGACGGTGGCTTCCGGATACCTGGCACCTCCGGTTGTATAAGTGCCCGATCCTGGGTATAAGGCTCTGCCCCGGGGGATACTCCTTCCTCATTACTCGTGGGACCAACTGATGGAATCTATAATAAAAACAACCCCCCAAGAAACAGGGTGCTCTAGCAGCCCCAAATCGACCAACGTCGAACCTATCCGGGAGACCGAGGTAGCTATGGACATCTGTTCACAAAGCTCCGGCACCGACACCATCACCAAGAAGACGAAGAAGCCCATCTCGCCTCTCCCAAGACTGAAAAGCCTAAGAGGATCGCGCTATCGGGCGCTGCAAGGAAGAGGTTGCGCAGACACCTTGCGAACGGCAGACCCATGGATGAGGCCAAGAGGCTCGCTCAGAAGCCTATTGACCCTCCTAAGGCAGTGCCCAGCAAGTGTGGCGCAAACAATAAGAGAGGTAGATCGGCCAACACGACCCCAGAAGAGGTGTCGACTAAGAGGGCCATGACGGAAACCGCGGCACCCAGCGCCATGACGAAGGGTGTTCCTGCAAGCGTATTGCTTGTCACGGAGGCTCCAGTAGCCTCCACAGCCGCAGCTGCGGCTGGGCAAGTAAAACAGGAGCAGTCACCCCAAGTCGGTGTCATGGCCTCCTATAGGGACGTTGCCAGCTCGGCGAAGATGGCGATACTCCCTGCCGACTACCCCAGCAATCTGCTCACGACGGAGCAGCTCAGCAGCATCCAGACCGCCATACTGTCGAGGGTGATGGCTCTGAGACACGGCTCTGTGAAGCCGCTGTTCTCTGGCTGCACTTTTCGACCAGGATGGATGGCCATAACATGCGGGAATGCGGAGACAGTAAAGTGGCTGTGCACAGAGGTGCCTAGGCTCAGGCTGTGGAAGGACGCCCACATTAAGGTAGTCCCCGAGGCAGAGGCTCCACGTGCCGCTGTCTTCATCGGCTACTTTCCGCTTCCCAATGCGGACATGAAGACGGACGAGATTCTGAAGCTCATCGAAGGCCAGAACAACGGGCTGCGAGTGGGAGACTGGCGTGTCTTTCACCGCGAGATGAGGCAGAACATGGCCATCGTCACAATTGCGCTGGACCCAGTCTCGGCCAACCGGCTGAAGTCGCTGGGCTACCAGCTCAACTTTGCGTGGGGCACGGCTACTCTCAAGCCAAAGGCCAGTACGCAGTCGAAGGAACAGGCGGTGGCTCCTGCTCTCGCAGCGGAGAAGCCCACCTGCTCTAAGACCATCACACCGGACACAGCTGCAACGACGCCACAGGGTGTCGCTGAGGAAACTCGTGCGACCACTGGGGTGCCTGCGGCAAATAGCACCGTCCGGACACCAAGCGGAAGTGAGGCTTGTGGCAGCGCAGCTGCCCGGGAGCCCGCAGCACCGTGAAAAGTCCTGCGCCCTCCCCTCTACGGGCGCATCAAGCGCGGAACCGGCCGCGTAAACAAGGGTGCGAGGCGCACGCTTGAGGAAGAGGCCCTTCTGCGCACGAACCGAGGCCGGAAGATGGCGGCCAGGGGCCGCAAGAGGGCGGACTAATGTCCCGTCCCCCTCCCCCTCCCCCCACCCTTCCCAACACCCGCAGACACCTCAGATGTCTCCAAGCAAACCTACACCACGCAAAGCCCGCATCTGACGTCCTTTGTGAGAGGTTTGATACAATGGACATAGCATTTATCCAGGAACTATGGGTAAATGCCGGACGTGTCCTGGGGCTTAGCACCCCATCCGGTAAGCTGCTATATGCAAACGACCAACCTCGCCCTAGAGCGGCGCACTATAGGTCGTTTGACCACATTTTGTGGCCAAAATTAATAACTCAAGAACGAAGCAAGATATTTTGATGCGGTTTTTTGCAATGAGTTTTTAGAAGGCAAAAAAAAATGTTTTTTAAAAAAGGGGCGTGTCAACGCCCCTATTTGATGAGATAGTTTTTCAAAATTTTTTGTTTTTCAACATATCGGGACCAAACTTAGCAGTTAAGATTGTTATTATAATACTAACATCGTGTCAAAAAATCATCAACATCGGACAACTATATCATATAGCCCCCATAGGAACAATCAGTAAAAATTCTGTTTTCAGTATAAAAACTTTTTTGTTTTCCAAGCTATCTTGACTAAACTTTCTAAAAATAAGTTTATTAATGTTGCTTACATTTTGGCAAAAAATAATTAACATCCGACTAGTACATCATATAGCTGCCATAGAAACATAAAGTAAGAAATTAATGTCATTGTTGCTGTTTTCTTGTCTAAAGTGGCAAATTGCTTTGTTTCAACATAAAATGCAGAGCAGGCCGCCAAAAAAGATTATATTTTTGAAAAACAAGTACAATTTATTCTAGACTCTGTCTATTTGCATAGGTTTTTTCAAAATATGCGCCATTCCCTTTGCATTTATTTTATAAAAATTGGCAACGAAAATTTTTAAAATTTTCTTGCAAAATGCTTTTCATTTTGGAAGAATAGGTTCCAGTAATTCCCGCCTTGAAGCAATTGAAAATTGGAACCTCATTTTGGCATTTTGCTCTCAGTAAGTGTCATTTTGCACACGACACCACACTTTCAAATATTAGGTTATGATCTTTAAATCCAAATATCAGCGGTTCCGGGTAAAAGTGGCAATTGATGCTACATTCATTTTAAAGGTAATTAAACGCTCTAAAACTCTGTTTTTATTTCATGGAAACCTCGGAAAATCTCACTTTGTATGTCCATTCAAAGTTAGATTTTCGTATCAAAATGTTTCATGTTTACTTAACAATCAATTACGCGGACAACTCAATCTCAATCTACATGAAAATTTCACTAAAACATTGTTAAAACTACCTTGATTATAAGTAATTTGAGCCGTTTTTCTCTTTTAAGTTTTTCTTGCAGCTTTTTTTTGGTTAGGTTTGAAGCACGTACGTTCTTGTAATAACAGTTGTGTTTAACAGCTGGTAACTTAACACTGGCGCTCTCTGTTAAAATTTCTGGTAAGCAACATTGGAGACGGGTCTTTTTGCTATGCAACGCCGTCAACATAATGTAAATTAATCGACTTTGAAAAAATGGGTTTTGGCCACAAAAAGTGGTCAAACGACCTATAGTGCGGCGTTGTTAATTAACAAAAACTTAACATATGTTCCCCTTTCACAGTTCATCACTGAGGACCTGGTGGCAGTTTGGGTTAAAATACCCACTGCCCATGGCGAGCAGGAGGCAGTGCTGGCCTCCGCTTATCTACCCGGCGACTCGGACGTGGTGCCTACGGCGGCTACCTGTGCCCTAGTAGAGCACTGCCAGAGGAACCGGCTCCGGTGGATAATCGCCTGCGATGCCAATGCGCATCACACGGTCTGGGGGAGCAGTGACATCAACAAAAGAGGTGAGTGCCTTCTTGAGTACATTATTGGTAATAACGTAATCGAGGCAGCGAGCCTGCATTTATCAATGCAATTAGAGAGGAAGTCCTCGACTTAAACATCTGTAGTATAAACATGTTGTCCGTTGTCTCAAACTGGCACGTAGCGAGTGATATCACTATGTCAGATCATCAGCACATTAGATTTGATATAGGATGCGCCTTGCAATGCAGCCTAGTTACTAGAAATCCCAAAAACACCAACTGGGATCTTTTCTGTTTTGAACTTGAGCAATCCAGAGACTGCTCTACCCGACCGATAATATCCATAGACGAGCTAGAGCGTGAGGCTACTGTGCTTCATACGTACATTGAATCGGCATATCACGCCAGCTGCGAACAAAAGGTTCGCAAGATCAGAAGGGCTGTTCCCTGGTGGAATAAGGGCCTTGACGATCTTAAAAAGGCTGCGCGAAGGCTGTTCAATAAAGCGAAGAGTGGGCAAGCCACATGGGATTCCTACAAATCTGCTTTAACGCTCTACAACAAAGAGCTGAGAAGGTCAAAACGGGTCACATGGCGCCAACACTGCGGGCAGATTTCACCGCTTCCGGAAGCTGTCAGGCTACAAAAAGCCCTCTCCAAGGACCACTCAAACGGCATCTGTACGCTGAAAAAGCCAGATGGAACATACACAAACAACCCAAAGGAAACGAGCAGTCTACTCCTGGCTACTCACTTTCCTGGGTGCGTGGCTGTGGAGCAACCCATCTCAGAGAATGAGGCACCAACCTACATCTAGGGGGTTGGAGAGTACCATCACCTGCGTGTGGCTATGGTGGCAAACTCCACTTAGGCTGAGGGAAGGGAACCCCCCTATCGCTCAGAACGTGTTGGAAACATGCCCTATAGACTGTTTCATCAAAATAGCGTACAATGGGCTATACAGAGTTTCAGTCCATACAAATCCCCTGGACCAGATGGTATTTATCCGTGCTTGTTGCAGCGGGGACTGCACCAACTCGCACTTTGGACACATACCAAGCAAATGGGCTACAGTGAAAGTTGTGTTTATTCCTAAGGTAGGGAAGAAAGACTCCCAATTGCCTAAGTCCTATAGACCGATTAGTCTGAGCTCCTTCTTCCTTAAAACTATGGAGAAGATAATTGATCAGCACATCAGGGAGGTGAATCTCAAGCATCTTCCCCTTCATAAGTACCAATATGCGTACCAAGCTGGTAAGTCAACTGAGACTGCCATTCATTGCCTTACAACAACCATTGAAAAGGCCATTGGCGCTCAACAAATAGCACTAGGTGCCTTTTTAGACATCTCAGGAGCTTTTGACAACACGTCATATGAGGCTATCCGAGCCTCTCTTGTACGAAAAAACGTCTCCACACCCATAATCAGGTGGATTCTGGGAATGCAGAATGAAAGCTGTAGACCTTGGAGGAACCTTGACCTCAATCACAGCCACAAGGGGGTGCCCTCAAGGGGGAGTACTCTCTCCTCTCTTGTGGACTCTGGTCATCGAAGCTACTCTACAAGCTCAACAACTTAGGGTTCTCCACTCAAGGTTACGCTGATGATCTAGTCATCTATATAGTGGGCTGGCATGAACAAACCATCTCGGACCGCATGCAGCAAGCCCTTAATATAGCCAGCAGATGGTGCCAGGAGAAAGGATGGCCCACAAACCTGTCTAAAACTGATTTAGTTCCATTTACCAGGAAAAGATCTCTTTCTCTAACAATACCATCCCTAAATGAATCCACCATTGACTTCTCAACTGAAGCCAACTACTTAGGTGTTACACTCGACTCCAAGCTCAACTGGAATGTACACCTTGAAAAGACCATAAATAAAGCCACTCGAGCATACTTTGCTTGCAACAGGCTCTTCGGTAGAACATGGGGTCTAAGTCCCAAAATGATCTATTGGTCTTTTAACACTGTGGTTAAACCGATCTTAACCTATGCATCTCTTGCTTGGTGGACGAAATTTACCCAGAAGACAGCGGCGGATGCACTTACCAAAATATAACGACTGGTCTGCATAGGCATTACTGGAGCCATCCGGACATGTCCCACTGCAGCACTTGGAGTCATAATTGGCATACCCCCTCTACACATCACCCTGAAACAGGAGGCCTGCCTGGGGGCACTTCGCCTCCAAAACATACCAATATAAAAGTGGTGATCTTACCGGGCATCTTCGGGCTCTCGAACCCCTAATAAACGAGCCCATTCTGCGCGTAACTGACGAACAGAAACCAAAACTTGTTTTCCACAGAAACTTCTCTGTAATCCTGCACACCAGACATGAATGGAAAACAAAATCAATATCTCTGCCCAGTGGATCACAAACGTGGTACACTGACGGGTCGAAACTGGAAAACGGCGACACTGGGGCTGGCATTTTCGGACCAAGGTTCAATAAATCCATAGCCATGGGAAAGTCTTCTTTCCAAGCAGAGATATACGCCATAGAAATCTGTGCTCGTGAATGCCTTCGCAGGAAAATGCATGGCGCACGGACTTACATCTTCTCTGATAGTCAGGCGGCGCTCATAGCGCTGAGATCCTTAACGATCTCCTCCAGACTTGTAGAGAACTGTTGCTAGCAGCTGAACGCCCTTGCCTCCAAAAACAACTTAACGGTGGGCTGGGTGCCAGGGCATGAAGGCCACATAGGAAACGAGGTGGCAGACTCCCTAGCTAAACGCGGGGCGATGACACCACTAATCGGCCCTGAACCGTTCTGTGGAATTCCGAAAGGACACAAAAGATAACTGCTCTGGAAATGGGAGGAAGCGGAGATAACTCGCCACTGCACCGACAGTGCAGGGCTGAGACAAGCCAAACAATTTCTCGTCCCCCAGATGACGCGATCAAAACGCATCATCAATTTAAACAAGTAAGAAGGCTCTAGTCGAGATTTCCCGACTAGGAGATACCCCGAACCCTATACTTAACGCGTACAGTCATTGTCTGTATGCATCTGTGACCTAAACTTCAATCTTCGATATCTCTGGTGTTTCTAAACTGATTTCGATGAAATTTTCAGAAAAGTTATATCGTTACCCATTTTTTAAATCCTCATTTTTACATTTTCCAAATTCGAGATTTCTTGTAATCGATCACATGTGTATATCGGAAACTAGAATAGTTATCGATAATTTGAAACAAACTTGTTCCGCTCATGGTATAGGAGAACTTATATTCAAAATCTGAAGTCTTTAGCTCTTGTAGTCTCTGAGATCGACGCGTTCATACAGACAGACAGACGGACAGACGGACGGACGGACAGACGGACATGGCTATATCGACTCGGCTGTTGATGCTGATCAAGAATACATATACTTTATAGGGTCGGAGATGCTTCCTTCTGCCTGTTACATACTTTTGCACAAAACCATTATACCCCTTTTACCCATTTTATGGGTTAGGGGTATAATAACTATAATATATTAAAATAAGTTTCAGATTTCTCTTAAAATGAGAAAGAATTGAAAAAGAAACTGAGGCATCGCCATGTCAAAATAAATATGCCGACTAGTGTACTTTGATACCAAAGGTCTCATAGTATATTGGTTTTGTGCAATGTCCGTCATGGTGTCTGTCCGTCCGTCTGTCCGTCTGTATGAACGCAACTTTTTTGACACCCGTAAAGCTAGAGACTTGAAACTTTGCAATTATGTTTGTCTATAGGCGCGACAGATAAAGTGTCAAGATTGGGGTGCCACGCCTACTAGGAGGCTGGAAAATCGATAAATTCGATAACTGAAAACCGATAAAGCCAAATATTTCTCGCATTCTTACAGCTCGAGTTACCAAATTTTTGCACGCAGATAGCTAGTCATGTCCTTGAAAAAACTGCATCAAAATTTTGGATGCCACGTCCACTCTTTTCGCCCCCATCCTGCCTGCTCCTCGAAATTGGAAACGCCTATAGTTTTTACATTTTTTGGGCTAGAGCCACCAAAATTTTGTGTCAAGATAGATATTGACGTTCCCCAAAAAAAAATGCATCAAAATTTTGGATGCAACGCCCCCTGATTCCGCCTCCATAACCCCCTTCTCCATGAAATTGGAAACGCCTATAGTTATCACATTTTTTGGGCTAGAGCCACCAAATTTTGAGTCAAGATAGGTACTGACGTTCCTCATCAAAACTTTGATGCCACGCCCACTCTTTCCGCCCCCATCCTGCCTGCTTCTTGAAATTGGAAACGCCTATAGTTTTCACATTTGTTGGGCTAGAGCCACAAAATGTTCTGTGAAGATATTTATTAACGTTCCCCAAAAAATGCATCAAAATTTTGGATGCCACGCCCCCTGATTCCGCCCCCATCCCCCCTTCTACTAGAAATTGGAAACGCCTTTAGTTTTCACATTTTTCGAGCTAGAGTCACCAGTTTTTACAGTTTTTAAGCTAGAGCCCGTAAATTAAGAACAAAGAAAGAAGGCAACATCTACCAAAGATCTGCATCAAAATTTTGGATGCCACGCCTACCCAAGCCACCCGTCTTATAAAATCGGAATCGGCTATATCTTTAACAGTTTTTGAGCTAGAGCCACCAAACTTTTTATGAATATAGATAGTGTCAGTTAAAAAAATTTGATTCAAAAATTTGGATGCCACGCCTACCTCTGCCGCCCACCTTTTAAATTTGGGAGTTAAGTTATCTATCACAGTTTTTGAGCTAAAGTCACCAAATTTGGTAATATGATAGCTGGCGATGTTTACCACATGGCCCACTCCCTTCGCCCCTGCATTCCCCCTTATCAACCGTTCTTTTACTGGTATCAAAGTATTCCGCAGTAAGTTGCGTCCGACTGCAACGTTTTTACTTGTTTTTCAACAGTAAATCTCCCATGGTTTTTCTTTTCTATAACCTTATATGGTCCTAAAAATCTAGGCCTATATTTCATTCCAATACCATATTGAGTTCTTTTTACGGCTACAAGATCTCCAACATTATATTCATTTTCTCCTTTTTTCTTATTGTTAAAGTTGTTTCTGTTTTCTGTCTGAATCACGTCAATATTCTCCTGAGCTTTTTCCCTTATTTCTTCCCGATGCTCACTTAAACTATCGATTTCAATATCCTCTAAAATGTTTCGTAAGTCATCATATTTTGTTCTCATGTTAAGTCCGGTCAATATATGAAAGGGTGCAAATTTTGTACTCCTTGGTGGTGAGTTGTTTATAATTTGTTGCACTCGATCAACATAAATATACCACTTATCTGGTTTGCTTTCGCACAACTTCGAAAGCATTGGAATGACAATCTTGTGTATTCTTTCTACCTGCCCATTTCCTCTAAGCACACCTGTTGTTATGTGCAACAGTTGTACTCCTTCACGCTCGCAATATTATTTAAATGCATTGGAAGTAAAAGCTGTGCCTCTGTCTGTCACAATGCGCCTGGGATTTCCGAATACAAACGCCTGTTTTTCTAATCTGTTTATAACTTCGTACGAGCCTGTTGATTTTGTAGGAGATAACCAAGTAAAATAAGAAAATCCGTCTACGACTGCCAAAATGTGGTTATATCTCTTCTTTGCATCAGTAAGTGGTCCAACATGATTCAAATGATAGGTCCCCAACGGTTCTTGGGCTTTGTCAATTGGTGACAACAGTCCTTCTTTTTTGCCACGCTTGGCATCAGCTATCAAACATTCAAAGCAAGCTTTAACCACTTTATCTACCTATAATGGGGCTTTTTTTAATAAAATAAGTCTCTTCCAGCAACTCTTTTGTTTTCTTTGAACCAAAATGACCATCCTAATGAGCAATCTTTATAATTGCTTCTTCCATACTTTCAGGGACTACAAGCAACTCTCTATCTGGATCCTTATACACAATACTACTTCTTAAAAAGTCTTAACAGCTTTAACCCATTCGTCTCTTTTCTGAGCCTCTCGCAAACGGTACTTTGTTGAATCCTCAATTAAGCAACATGCTAAACGGCTCAAGGCATCTACATGCCCTATGCTCGACCTGGAAATTGTACTCTTGCAAAAGCATTGCCCATCTGGCTAAACTCGCTGGTACATAGTCCGTCTTAATTATCATTGCAAAGGCGTTGCAGTTCGTCACAATCGTTAAGTTAATTTCCAATAAGAATACGCGCATTTTTTAACTGCATTATCAATTGCTAATACCTCTAACTCATACAAGCTGTACTTTTGTTCACAAACGTTTATTTTAATGCTCATAAATTCTACTGGGTGAAACAATCTATCTTCAGAATCTTGTTGCATGAGTACACCTCCAATCCCATATTTACTAGCATCTGTGTGCACTTCAGTAACTGCACTCGGGTTGTAAAGCTGTAAGACTGGTGCGTTTACCAACAACTGTTTTAAGTACTCAAACGCAACACTAGACTTTTCATCTAAACTTATATTCCTATTCTCCCGTAGCTTATTTTCTTTGCGGAGTAAGTCGGGTAAAGGCTTTGCTTCAACTGCATAGCCCTTGATAAATCGACGTAAGTAGGATGTTAAGCCCAAAAATCTTTCTGAAGCTTTCCTAGTTTTGGGAATTGGAAAGTTTTCCACTGCCTCTGTTTTGTCCTGCGTGGGAGCAATCGTAATATTTTCTATTACGTGTCCAAAAATAGTAATCTTTCTCTGTATGTACTGTCCTTTTCCCCATTTTATTTCCAAATTTTGATTTTCATCTCGTGTTGGAATTTTAATATATTATTTTTTTAGTAAAAATCAACGTTCTCAAAACTGAACTTATATAGCGACAAAAAACTGCAGGTGAATTAGATATACCAAACGGTACATGCGTAAATTCATATTGACCGTGATGTGTAACAAACGCAGTATATTTTTTAGAATTCACTTCCATAGGCACGTGAAAATAAGCATTTCTGAGATCTAGAGTTGTAAACAGTTTTGATCCCTGCAAACGTTCGAGCACTTAATCAATAAGCGTCATCGGATATTATCTTTCTTAATTTTTAGATTTAATTTTCTGAAATCACAACAAAGTCTTTTGGTTCCATCTTTTTTCCCAACAAGAACTACTGGTGACGCAAATTCAGATGAGCTTGGTACAATAATGCCTTTATCTAGCCATTCTTGTACTTGCTTTTCAATTATGACCCTATTTTCATAGGAAGTTCGGCGTGCATGCTGAAACACCGGACTGTCATCGTCTAAAATTAATATCATTTTTACTGGTGAATTATTTACCTTCTTTGGTGCATACGAACTTATTAAATCTTTTAACTTCTGATTTTTGCTCTTTTGTTAAGTGTTTTAAGTCGACTTTGTCTAAAATTGTTTGATTTTATGTCATCACAATTTCCTGAACACACATAGCCTTAAACTCAAACATGTTATTTTCTTTCTCTTTTAAAACAACACCTTGCCCACTAAACAACAAATCTACTTCTTGCAAAATGTCACCAATTATTGCGCTATAATCTAAATCTTTTTGTTTAGCTACATTAAAGATAACAGAAACACAATAGTATGAACTACTACATTCACTTTAAAACATCCAATTGTGCATAGATCACCGCTGCCTATGCCTCTGAGCCGCTTGACTTTCTTGCTCGGCTCTACTCCTGATAGCAATGAAAATACATCTTCTCTTATTATTGGTAGTTCTCACCCCGTATCTATCAATGCTTCAAATTCTACATTTTGGACACGACATTTTTTATACAACAGCCCTGACTTGCCTTTTCCAGTTTCTAGGCAATTGGCCGGCTGATCTTGTCTACTCTGTTTCATTTCAGTTAAATTTTTGAAAATGTGCCCTGATTTTTGGCACGAATAACAAAAAATTTCATTAGAACATTCCTTGCTCCTATGACCCTCTTTTGATTTGAATTTGATTCTTATTGGAATTTCCTTTCGGCTGGCTATTCATGCTTTGCACGTTTAGAGCATTAGTTTTATCTTTTACAAAAGTTGAATTGCCACTCTTCATCTTTTCATAAACACTTATCTCTTTTTTCAACTCACTAACATTTCCAGCACGAAACAGACCAGCTTTATTTATCCTACTATCACTGAATGCCACCAATAAAGTAACGGATTAGACTTTATTCGTCTAATTAGATTATGTTTCCTATTTCTCGAAGTCTATACAAAAATTCTAAACAAGAATCATCAGGTGTCTTTTGTTTGCTCATGAGCAATTTTTGCACCTCTGCTGCACACATATTTTTTCCAAATTCGTTTTTCAACTTTCCTTTTGGCTGTTTCCACCCATGTATACCCTGCAAACTTCTAGTGAAAATCTTAGCGGCTCCTGTTAAAAGCTGTTTGCCATAAATATACATTTGAACATCATTCCAATCCACAGTGTTTGCAATCTCTTCAAATTCAGTGATCCACTGCTTAACGTCAGGCTGATCACTTCCAGAGAACATTGAAACACTATCCTGTATGTCCCGTAACGTGAATTGCGAAATGGTTCTTGCGTCTTCAAAAATGCTTCCTGCTTTACTACCACTAGCAACACTTTCTTCCAGCTGTTCATCCCCATTTTCTTCGTCATCTACGTTTTCAATACTAAAAAAGTCAAAAAGCCTGTCCTGTAATACACTTTTCCTTCCACCAGTTTCTAACTTCAGCTCTTTTAGGTTTTTTCTGAGCTCATCAACTTTCAGCTGTAAAATCGACCTTGCGTCCATATTGAAACTTAAATTTAGCTTACAATAACTTAATGGTTTTTCTCAGCCAAAGATCAGCAATCTTCACCGGGAAACTTGGGCCCTTGCCAAGCTACTCCCTCGTTGACGAACTTCACCGGGCGACTTGAGCCTTTGTCAAGACACTCCCTCGTTGACGAACTTCACCGGGTGACTTGAGCCTTTGTTAAGACACACCCTCGTTGACTCGCACCACACTGAGTAGCTTAAGCCGTCTATGCTTAACTAGTCTCTCACCGCTTAATGCCTGTAGGGTCGCTTGCGCCAACTAAGTCAAGCCGCAGCCCTCAACAATTCCTCAGTAGGTAGTCATGGCCGTCTATTTTTTTTTTGTTTTTTTTGCTAACAAATGTTCGTTGTCATCACTGCTTCTTGTTTACCGTGTTTCTCGCTCAGAGCGTGTCTTCGTTAAGTTTGTGTAAATTCGTCAAGTATGTACACACATAAGTTCTCACAGAAAAATGTTTCTCGAATTTTCGTTTCTGCTTCTTTCTGTTCTACGCGTCTCTTTTTTTTTCTACGCATATATACAAAATTCTGATGAAATTCCTGGGTGCATCACAATCACGCTGTCTTTTTATTTTCACAGATATTTTACAACTTTACGCCAGTTGATAACATTCACCAATTTTAAGTCAATTTTAAAGCACGTTAAAGCGCGCCGGCAACAAAAAAAAATGTTTATTTTGTTGCACCACTGAGAATACATATTCCCGGACGAGCCCCCAAATTTTTTGGGTTTCACAAAAATAGTTTATTTTAATTTAATAGTTAGATTTAACTTAAATATTACAACAAATTGTTCTTCATAGTTTACATTAAAATCTTCACTTCTTAATACACGTCTTTACTTGCTGCTATCCATTCTTCGACTACTGACGCTTAGATCAGTGTGACCTTTGTTGCTTACTGTTTTGCCCAAAAGTGCATATGCTGACAAATTACTAACTCATATTTCATTCACTACTCCACCCCAGCTCTGCCAACCTATCCCAATCCCACATATATTATTATATTTATTATCTATTTCGCTTGCAATAGTTTTTGTTTTCCAATTCCGTTTTGATAATCTGTGGAGTGGGCACAGAAGCAGACAGAAAGAATGTAAATGAAAAGAATACACAGAAGCGCGTGTAACTTTAGAATGGTTTGATACTTTATTGCCGACTGGTGATTTTCTTCAGCCGTGCAACAAATTATCCCCAATCGTCTAATTAAACGTATTTATATTTATAATTTTAATTTAATTTAATTTTAATACTTAGTTGAAGCACATTATTTATAAAGTTTTAAATATTAAACAAGTCAGTGATAAGTGATTAAGTGATTTAATTTAATTTAAGAAACCCAACAGTGTTTTGGCGGTAAATTCTCTTTGCCTGTGTGCGTGTGTGTGTTTATTATTGCCAATCGCCATGTGTCGTTGTGGCTTAGCACTTTAAGGAAGAGTGGCGAGTACCTTCCTGTATCAGTTGACGTTACTTCCTGCGGTGTTATGATAGTGATTTTACCTATCCTGGCTGAACATCCAGCATACAGTTCGATTATGCGTTGGCTCGGCAATAGGGTCATCTCCTGGTAGTTTCCGCATATTATGTGAGCTAACGTCTTTTCAAATACATTAAACAGCCACCGGTTTTTTCCATTTAGCTTTTTCAGGAAGGTGTCCTCCTCGTACTCGACCATGTTGCACGGTTGCTTGTTGCTCGGTTTGATGGGTGATACTTCACAGCTCTGGTCGTCTGCATCTCTCCAGGCCCAACTTTCCTCACATAGCCAAGTGTGTTCGTCTTCATGGCGGCAACGACTTACTTCAGTCTCTGTCATTGAGTGGCATGCATGTATCTCGTTGTTGAAGATAAGGAACTCCGTTTTGACTTTCGGAATCACCCTTCTCCCATTGAGTTCAAGCGGTATCGGGATTGTATTGAAGAGGCTGGCGTGTTGATTAACATATATAGGCAGCCTTGCATCGATGATTAGCATGTTGTCCTTAAATATGGTTTGCGCCTTCATTAGTTTGTACACCAGTTGTAACCTTTTTGGCGACTTTCCGCCGGGAAGCAGTTGGTTCCTTTGAAGCTTTTTTTCAATTTCATTCAGCTCGGCCAAGATTTTGTTCGGTTCAACCAGCGAAGGATGAACTCTTCCTTGGTTCATGTCGGCTATCAGGGCAATGACTGCTGATTGGATGTCTTCAGTTTCATCAATCCAGTTCCTTACTTGTGTGATTAGCATAAAAAACTTTATTGACTCCTTGTAGATGAAGAAGTTTTCTTTCAATTTGTTGGCCATTTTGCTTATCTCCTTTGTGACCTCTTAAAAGTTTTTATTTACTTCTTCTGTTGTCGAGCGCATCAAGTTTGAAGTTGCGTTGGTGATTGAAGTCTGATTGCTGACATATTCATTTAGGCGTTTTTCATTTTTAATAATGGTTTCCATATTTTCTTTAATTCTATTGGCTGTGCCAATGTCGAAAAACAATATAAACCTTTTTTGCCTTTCTGATGTTTGAGATATGATTTCATTTTTCTCCTTTATGTTGTTTATTTTTAGCATTAGCATTCACCAAACTTTTCGCAAATTGTGTCAGTTTTTGTCATGACCTCATCGGCTTGTTTTAGAACTCCGAAACAGGCTCTCATGTTGTAGTAAAATAACAATTGCCAGCTTGACGATATGACTTCCACCTTTCCAAGATTGTCCCTGAGCAACGCTATTTGCTGATCCATGTTCTGGATTCTCCGCCTGCTTGTATTTGCGGCAGGTATCGTAGAAGTACTTGCTATCTGTAGAATCATTAGGAGGCTGAAAATCGTTGCTTTTACCGGCGTTATTTTAGCTGCTCTTGTCTTGATCTGCTCTCTGGAGTTGTCGGCTTGCTCCTCTTTGTCCTGAGTTGGTAGTAGACAGATCTTATTTATTGATATTTTTACTTGACCCGTGTTTGTTTTTACTGTCACTACTCGAACTTTGTCAGTTATTTATTTTTAGTTATTTTTCCCATGGGCCATCTACATGGGTGCGTGGTTTCTTGTTTTAAGAAAACAAGTTGGCCTTCCTTGGGGTTTGACTTTCCTTGTCGCCATTTTGTTCGCTGTTGCAGTGACGCCAAGTATTCTTACTTCCTCCATTCCCTCCAGAATTCTCCTCTGATGCGCTGCATGTGTCTCCATCGGTCTAAAGACCAAATTTTCCGATTGTCATCAAAGTGCTCTGGAGCTCCAATGAGTGGTCTTCCGACAATAAAATGACCTGGAGTCAAAATGACATCCCCATCTGTGTCACTATTCAAGGTGACTAAGGGGCGTGAGTTTAACACTGCTTCAATTTGGCAGAGCAGTGTTGTAAACTCCTCGAACGTGAAGCTGTTATCGCCGATGAGATGGTGTTTTACCGACTTTACTCCAGCTTCCCATAGTCCTCCCATGTGGGGCTTGCCGGCGGGATAAAGTGCCACTTGATGCCTTCTTTTTCAAGCACCGGTGCAAGACTGCTATTGCCTTTTATAGTGGCGACCAGATCCTTGTCAAGTATTCTAGCAGCACCCACAAAGTTTGTGCCGTTGTCTGAATACAGATGTTCACTTTTGCCGCGTCTGGCAAAAAATCGGCGCAGGGCCTCTAAAAACTTTTCTGATGATAAGTCGCTGACGGCTTTCAGATGTATTGCTTTTGTGGCCATGCATACAAATAGGCATATGTTCCCTTCATATGATTTTTGACCTCTTCCTTTTGAACAGCGAATTTGGAAAGGTCCCGCGTAGTTGATGCCAGTGTTTTGAAACGGGTAATCACCTGTTACTCGATATACAGGTAAATTTCCCATCAGTTGACTGGCCATTTCTTGTTTATACCTAATGCAGGTGACACATTGGCGAACATATTTTTTTAAAGAGTTCCGAAGACCAAAGATCCAGAATTCTCGTTGAACTATGTTCCTCATCAGCTTCAGTCCGCCATGTTAAGTTTCCTCATGAGCGTTGTGTATGATTAGATAAGCCAAGTTTGATTTGCCAACTATAATTGGGTGCTTCACGTCATATGGCACCATTGCATTTTGAAGACGGCCTCCCACACGTAACACTCCATCTCCATCCAGAAAAGGGTTGAGCGGCTGCAATTTACTCTTTGATCTAGAGTTTTTCCAGCTTTCAGCAAATTAATTTCTTGCCCAATATCAAGCTGTTGTTGTAATTTTACAACGGCTGTTTTGGCTTCCTTTAATTCGTCGACGCACAGTGTACGATTTTGCCAATCTAGGGGGACTTAATTCAATAGCAGTCGTAATTTTAAAGCTATTGACTTGAAATTTTCAAAAAATGTGTGAATATCCCCAAAGAAATTTTTGGACTAAAATTTATAGTGGGCGTGGCAGCTTAAGGGGCGTAAAATACGGAAAAACCAGATTTTTTCATTTTTTCAACACAAAAAGCGACATAAAAAATAAACAAAAAAATTTTATCAAAAAAGTATCAGGTTAGTATATTTTGAATTAATTTTTGCCAATTTAAAAAATTTTTTGATATTATCAATGAAAAAAAATTTTTTTTTGATATTACCAATGAAAAAATTTTTTTTTGAAATTATCAATGAAATTATCCAAAAATTTCTTTGGGGATATTCACACATTTTCTGCAAATTTCAAGTCAATAGCTTTAAAATTACGACTGCTATTGAATTAAGTCCCCCTAGATTGAATCAGAATTTTCATCGCCAGATTGATCATATTCAAGAAATGGGATGACATCTTTAAATAATGGTCCACATTTTGTTTTTGGAGGAGTTCGCAAATTTGCAATAAATGGATCCGATGATATTAGTAACCTATGCAGTAGGTCTGTGTTCGTGTGCACGCGTGAAGTTTTCCTGGTAAAATGTTCACGGTAACTTCTAACATCTTTATTTCTCGCTTCCTGTGCTTCCTCGGAGAAATTGCCAATGGGAAGAATGCAGGAAGAAATAATTTCTTTCCCATGGAATAAAATTTTGTGCACAGTTACTGGCATGTTGAACCAGGAATATTCCCTTAAAAACAGCTCTGCAGTGTCAGTAAGGTAGGGCTGGAAAACTGACATTTTGATTTTGCAACCGCTTGCAATACAAGTCAGAATTGTGCGAAACTTGACTATCAAATTAATATTCAATCTAGTTATTTTTGCGGTCTTTTCGGCATCATAGAAAAATCTTCTCGCGGTATTGCCATCATTTGTATTGCCAGTGTGTTGTTTCGGCATATCAATTAAAAGGCCCATTTCTTTTTTAAAGCTGTCTTAAATTTCCTTTTTTCTTTCAGCGAGCTTTGCTTTGTTCTCCTCACCAGTGACGTACCATTTTTTAATGTCAATCCAATACGCGATGTGCAGCAAACATTCCATAAATCTTATCCACGCATGAAGAGGTGAGAGACCAAACGCAAGCATATCAGCATTGACTTCACGATCCGCTAAGGCACCTGGGCTATTCATCATTTTCGGTGTAGCCCCGCATATGTAGCACACTTGTGATGACGTATATGTTGACAACGCATTGCAGATTTTGCCGTTGATCATGCATAGCACAAGCTTAGCTTTTACTTCAAAATTTAAATCATTTGATTCAATGAAAGTAGGAAATAAACATTCAATTTGGTCCTCGATATGCTTCACCTCATCTCTGATTAGGTTTCGTGTCTCTTTAGCAAAAACAAATCGTATCGGTCTACAATACCTAGTTGAGGATGGCATTAGATTTTGCCAATATACAGTTTTAACTGTTCCATTTGAAGAATACAATTGTAGTGGTACCATTGATATTGAAAATATGGATTCATCTGACAAATTGTCCTCTGTGAACGTTTGCTTATACCGGCTCTGTTCAGCACCATCGCAGCCCCATTTTATAATTATGTTAACATCGTCTAGTCGAGTCAATGAGTGAAACAAATCTTCGTGGGCACTTATCAACCTTCTTATAGTGTGATCTATAAGCGATTGTAAACCTATTTCAGCATACGATTCGGTGACAGTAATTTCACTGGGATAGCATAAGGATTTTGACTCTTTGACCAGATCATAGCATGGATACATTTTTGGACTGACCATTTTTGTGTGCTCCCGTAAGGTCTTGTATTGATTGACTGATAACTTGGTGTCCACTATTAACGCGAGTGCCTGATCTGATATAAGACGATTTGAATGATCTGTGCATAATCTGGCTTTCTTGATGGTTGATCCCCTAGATGGGGAAGCATTTGCCAACTCATTCATTAGCCTCGCCGAATCCCTTTTTCCGCTCGACCGCAAAGTCAGCTCTGTCGCTGAAATCAATTGATTTTCGTCTAATTTTAGCAGCAGATCTTTACTTTTTATACTTTGATACCGAAGGTCTCATAGTATATTGGTTTTGTGCAATGTCCGTCATGGTGTCTGTCTGTCCGTCTGTCCGTCCGTATGAACGCAACTTTTTTCGACACCCGTAAAGCTAGAGACTTGAAACTTTGCAATTATGTTTATCTATAGACGGTACAGATAAAGTGTCAAGATTGGGTTGCCACGCCTACTAGGAGGCTGGGAAATCGATAAATTCGATAGCTGAAAACCGAAAAAACCAAATATTTCTCACATTCTTACAGCTAGAGTTACCAAATTTTGCACGCAGATAGCTAGTCATGTCCCTGAAAAAACTGCATCAAAATTTTGGATGCCACGCCCACTCCTTCCGCCCCCATCAACCCTGCTCCTTGAAATTGGAAACGCCTATAGTTTTTACATTTTTTGGGCTAGAGCCATCAAATTTTGTGTCAAAATACATATTGAAGTTCCCCAAAAAAATGCATCAAAATTTTGGATGCTACGCCCCCTGATTCCGCCCCCATCCCCCCCTTCTCCATGAAATTGGAAACGCCTATAGTTTTCACATTTTTTGGGCTATAGCCACCAAATTTTGTGTCAAGATGGATATTGACGTTCCCCAAAAAATGCATCAAAATTTTGGATGCCACGCCCCCTGATTCCGCCCCCATCCCCCTTTCACCAAGAAATTGGAAACGCCTATAGTTTTCACATTTTTTGGGCTAGAGCCACCAAATTTTGTGAAGATAGATATTGACGTTCCCCAAAAAAATGCATCAAAATTTTGGATGCCACGCCCACTGTCACCAAATTTGGTAACATGATAGCTGGCGATGTTTACCACATGGCCCACTCCCTTCGCCCCTGCATTCTCCCTTATCTACCGTTATTTTATACCGAAAAAAATCAATTAAGCTCCAAAAATGATAAGAAAAATAACACTCGACTGCTCGCAGTGACAAAATGATCCAACTGAATAGACTAAACTTTGTCAACTGACGGTCGTTGACCGATGCAATTTTGCATGCATTTCAAATGCACCGGTTCAAGCACCGTTATTTTCCTTTAAAAAATGTTTCGTTTTGTTTTGCGCTTGTTTTCGTAACATTTGAACATATCTAAATTGACTTCTAAAAGCTCATTGACCTTAAAAAACATTTTTTTTTTCAATTAAGTCCCCCTAGATTGGCAAAATCGTACACTGTGCGACGGTGAGGTAGGTCGACTGCTGCAGCCTCCCTCGTAGTTTTGCTATAAAGCGAAATACATAGGCCATTACGCTCTTTAGCTTGTTCAGTGTTGAAAATTTTGATAATAGTGGAATGAGGCAGTTTTTTTTTTTTGTTAGAGTTGCCACTATAAACGACTCAGGTTCTTCAAATTGTGGCAACTGATTTGACGGTCTTGTCAGCCACTTGGGTCCCCATATGTCGCATGCTTGTAATTGCTTTGGTGAAATTCCTCTTGAGGCGACATCTGCTGGGTTGTCTGCTGATTTTACGTATCTCCATTCAACATGAGGCAATTTTTTGTTTATTTCGTCTACTCTCGTTTTGACGAATTTATCTTTGCTGCGCTTGTTCTGTATCCAAGCAAGCGTAATCTGTGAATCACTCCATGCTTGCGTTTTTGTGTGATTTCCTACTATTGCTTGGACTTTAGCTAATAGTTTGGCTAATAAGTGAGCTGCGCATAGCTCTAGTTTAGGGATTGTTTTTTTGTTTTTTTATTGGATTCACCTTGCTTTTTGCTGTCAGCAAAGTGATTTTATTTTCAACTTTGGTATACACCACTGCTGCATACGCTTTTTCTGATGCATCGCAAAATCCATGGAGCTCCGTAGCATCAGTGCTCGATTTTCCAGACCAGCTTGGTATTATAATTTTTGCAAAATCAGGCAATGCGCTTGCATATTCTTGCCAATAACTGGCAAGATTGGGCTCCAGCTCTGCGTCCCAAGTAAGCGGCAATTTCCATAGCTCCTGAATGAAGCATTTTCCCTGCAGTGTAACTGGTGTAAGCCATCCCAGTGGATCGAAGATTCTTGCCAATTGAGATAAAATTAGACGCTTTGTAATGCGCACTAATTTTGGACAGTCGGCGAAAAATGTAAATACATCCTTTTTGGGATCCCATTGCTGACCTAGGGTTTTTACCGACTCGTCATTGTTTATTATTATTTTCTCAGTTGAGTCACCTCCTTGAATTCCAGCGATGATTCTGTCATCATTTGATACCCATTTTCTCAAATGCATGCCAGCCTTTTCCATGACGCTTCTAATATCCGTTTGTGTTTTGATGCAGTCGTCAATTGAGTCGCCACCAGTGATAAGATCATCCATGTAAAAATCTTCCTTTATTGCCATCATCAGTTTGTTGTTGCCTTGGCAGTGCTGACTTGCTAGTTCCTGTAGACAGCGGACTGCTAAAAATGGCGCAGCTGAAGTCCCGTACGTAACCGTAGTCAGCTTGAACTCCTTAACTGGCAACTTTGGGTCGTCTCTCCAGAGGATGTATTGATATTCCTGATCGTCTTTAGCGACTTTAATTTGACGGTACATCTTTTCAATGTCGGCTGTCATTACAAACTTCCATAGTCGCCACTTGATTAGTATATCAAAAATGTCCTTTTGTATTTTGGGGCCAACTAACATTACGTCGTTTAGACTTAATTCGTTGGACGTTTTTGCCGATGCGTCAAAACTTACTCTTAGTTTAGTAGTAAGACTGTTTGGTCTGATATATGCCTTGGCCGATCGTGTTCTCCGGTTCCATGTGACCCAGCTTCAAGTATTCGCTCATGAAGTTGCTGTATTCCTTGAATATTTGCGGGTGCTTCTTGAACTTGACTTCCATTTGCAGTAGTCTTGCCATTGCCTGTTTCCGAGAGTTTCCTAACTCAAAGTTTTTTCTGAATGGTTTTGAGACTACCAGCCGGCCATTTTCATCCTGCGTAGTTTTTTCTTGGAACACCTTTTCACAAACAGGGTTATCTTCCGAGTCGCTGGAGTCACTTTCAAGCTCCCAAAAGCGCTCCAGGTCGTCCAGGCAAATCGTTGTTGTTGCGCTGATCACTTTATTGCTGGGCGATCTAGCTATGTTGCCGGAAACAATCCATCAAAGTTCGGTTTCTTGACCCAGAGTCTTGTTGATTTTCTTTACTTGTCCCAACATAATTAAAGGGAGTAAGTCAACGCCGATTATGACATCAATTCGGCTGGGCTCATTGAAGTGTGGGTCTGCTAGCTCGCATCCCATCCAATCTTTACTGAAATCCATGTCAATTTTCTTGCTCAGTAGAGATCTTTGTAGTTTTGGCATCACAAGTGCCTGTGTTGTCGTAATGAATTTGCTTTTAAACCTGGGTTTAATCATTAAGCAAACGCTGTTCTCCAATAATTCCACGTTTTGTGAAACTCCTTGAATTTCAACATTTCTTTTTGTTCGTCAAAGTTTCAGTTGTTGTGCAGCTTCTTCCGAGATAAGCGTTTTTTGCGAGCCTCCATCGATCAGGGCTCTTAGCTGCTCATAATTTCCAGACTTGTTTTGGATCCTAATGAGCGCAGTTGCCAGCAACGTGTCTTGCCCTTTATTGTCTTTGAGGCAATTGCTGCTGATGGTCTCTTTTTTATTTGCATCCTCATGAAGCAAATTGTTGTGAGCTTTTAAACATCGATTGCATGTCCAATCTTTTTTGCAATCTTTGATGCTATGTGTGCCCAAGCATTTGAAGCATAGCGAGCTTTTGGTTACAAATTCCTTGCGCTTTTTGATGGGCTCGGTTCTAAACTTCTGGCATCTCGTTATTTCATGGCCATCCAGTTGGCAATAACGGCATCTTTTATGGCTCGTTTTTTTGGCTTCTGTCTGAATGGCATGTTTTTGTACTGAGTCTATTGAGTTGTATAGTTGCTCAATAAACTCCAGCACATCGGACAACGACTGAATTTCCCTTGCCTTCTTTACATGTTGCTCGTAAAGTTGTAGGACTTCTGTAGAAAATCGTCGCAGCAGAATTTGAGCGAATAAAACATCAGCATCAAGTCTCTAGCTTTACGGGTGGCGAAAAAAGTTGCGTTCATACGGACAGACGGACGGACAGACACCATGACGGACATTGCACAAAACCAATATACTATGAGACCTTCGGTATCAAAGTATAAAAACTGAAAAAAAAAGGACAGAAAACAGGACAAAACATTTTATTGTCCAAATTTACTTGGCTAAACACCCTTTCCACCTCCGCGATTGACCATGGCAACGAAAGCACTGCCAGATCCGAAAAACAGGTTTTTACCTGCCGAGTCCCGATATTTTTTAACTTCTGACCAAAACTTCGAACTATTATCAACATTCTCCCATTTTACTAGCTGTATGTTGCTATATTGCGAAACTATTTTAGATTTAGTTTCGTCACCGAGTTTAAAGAGTTCCAAAATTGGCAAAAAGGGATAGATGCTTTAGAATTTCGTAGTTGTCCGGCAATCTAAATCCAAAAATATTTTTAGCACATAAATAGTAACTTACATTTAAACACATACATCTGCTTTAGCTGATTGATCCACTCGATCACAAAATATGTGCACGTTAATCGGATTGTCTGCTCTGTTGCGTCATAAATTTTTATACTTTGATACCGAAGGTCTCATAGTATATTGGTTTTGTGCAATGTCCGTCATGGTGTCCGTCTGTCCGTCTGTCCGTATGAACGCAACTTTTTTCGACACCCGTAAAGCTAGAGACTAGAAACTTTGCAATTATGTTTATCTATAGACGGTACAGATAAAGATAAAGTGTTAAGATCGGGGTGCCACGCCCACTAGAAGGCTGGGAAATCGATAAGTTCGATAACATAAAACCGATAAAACCAAGTATTTCTCACATTCTTACAGATAGAATTACCAAAAGTTGCACGCAGGTAGCTAGGCATGGCCCCGAAATAACTGCATATAAATTTTGGATAAAATTTTCTGCCCCCATCCTCCCTGCTCCTTGAAATTGGAATCGCCTATAGTTTTCACATTTTTTAGGCCAGAGCCACCAAATTTAGTGTCAAGATAGGTAGTGAAGTTTTTCAAAAAACTGCATAAAAAATTTGGATGCCACGCCCACACATTCCGCCCCCCATCCCCCGCCGTTGCTAAAACGGTTATGTGTGTATCTTCCACATTTTTTGAACTAGAGTCACCAAATTTGGTGGGAAGATATATTGTGACATCTACAAAAGATCTGCATCAAAAATTTTGATGCCACGCCCACATCTGCCGCCCACCATATAAAATCGGAAATTTCAATATCTCCTACAGTTTTTAAGCTAGAGCCCAAATTCGGTATAAAGATAGAAGGCAACATCTACCAAAGATCTGCATCAAAATTTTGGATGCCACGCCCACCCAAGCCACCCGCCTTATAAAATCGGAAGCGGCTATATCTTTAAGAGTTTTTGAGCTAAAGCCACCAAACTTGTCAAAAAGATAAATGGTAAAAGTTAAGAACATTTGATTCAAAAATTTGGATGACACGCCTACCTCTGCCGCCCACCTGTTAAATTTGGGAGTTAAGTTATCTTCCACAGTTTTTGAGCTAAAGTCACCAAATTTGGTAACATGATAGCTGGCGATGTTAACCACATGGCCCACTCCCTTCGCCCCTGCATTCCCCCTTATCTACCGTTCTTTTACTGGTATCAAAGTATTCCGCAGTCGGTTGCGTCCGACTGCAACGTGTTTACTTGTTTTTTTATTAATTATTAAAATACATTTAAATCGGTAAGAGGTGCATAATTCATCATTTGTCTAATAATTATTTATATTTTATTTATATTATTATACTTTGATACCGAAGGTCTCATATTATATTGGTAGCTAGTCACGTCCCTCAAAAAACTGAATCAAAATTTTGGATGCCACGCCCACTCCTTCCGCCCCCATCATCCCTGCTCCTTGAAATTGGAAACGCCTATAACTTTCACATTTTTTGGGCTAGAGTCACCAAATTTTGTGTCAAGCTAAATATTGACGTTCCCGAAAAAAAATGCACCAAAAATTTTGATGCCACGCCCCCTGATTCCGCCCAATCCCCCCTTCTCCATGAAATTGGAAACGCCTATAGTTTTCACATTTTTTGAGCTAGAGCTACCAAATTTTGTGTCAAGCTAGATATTGACGTTCCCCAAGAAAATGCATCAACATTTTGGATGCCACGCCTCCTGATTCCGCCCCCATCCCCACCTTCTCCTTGAAATTGGAAACGCCTATAGTTTTCACATTTTTTGGGCCTTAGCCACCAAATTAAGGGTCAAGATAGGTAGTGAAGTTTTTCAAAAAACTGTATCAAAAATTTGGATGCCACGCCCACACATTCCGCCCCCCATCCCCCGTCGTTGCTAAAACGGTTATGCGTGTATCTTCCACATTTTTATACTTTGATACCGAAGGTCTCATAGTATATTGGTTTTGTGCAATGTCCGTCATGGTGTCTGTCTGTCCGTCTGTCCGTCCGTCCGTATGAACGCAACTTTTTTCGACACCCGTAAAGCTAGAGACTTGAAACTTTGCAATTATGTTTATCTATAGACGGTACAGATAAAGTGTCAAGATTGGGTTGCCACGCCTACTAGGAGGCTGGGAAATCGATAAATTCGATAGCTGAAAACCGAAAAAACCAAATATTTCTCACATTCTTACAGCTAGAGTTACAAAATTTTGCACGCAGATAGCTAGTCATATCCCTGAAAAAACTGCATCAAAATTTTGGATGCCACGCCCCAAATTCCGCCCCCATCATCCCTGCTCCTTGAAATTGGAAACGCCTATAGTTTTTACATTTTTTGGGCTAGAGCCACCAAATTTTGTGTCAAGATAGATATTGAAGTTCCCCAAAAAAATGCATCAAAATTTTGGATGCCCCGCAACCTGATGCCGGACCCATCCCCCCTTCTCCATGAAATTGGAAACGCCTATAGTTTTCACATTTTTTGGGCTAGACCCACTAAATTTTGTGAAGATAGATATTGACGTTCCCCAAAAAAATGCATCAAAATTTTGGATGCCACGCCCCCTGATTCCGCCTCCATCCCCCCCTTCTACTTGAAATTTTAAACGCCTATAGCTTTCACATTTTTCGAGCTAGAGTCACCAAATTTGGTAGGAAGATATATGGTGACAACCACAAAAGGTCTGCATCAAAAATTAGGATGCCACGCCCACCTCTGCCGCCCACTATTTAAAATCGGAAATTTCGATATCTCTTATAGTTTTTAAGCTAGAGCCCGTAAATTGGGTAGAAAGATAGAAGGCAGCATCTACCAAAGATGTGCATCAAAATTTTGAATGCCACGCCCACCTAAGCCACCCGCCTTATAAAATCGGAATCGGCTATATCTCTAACAGTTTTTGAGCTTGAGCCACCAATCTTTTTATGAATATAGATGGTGACAGTTAAAAACATTTGATTCAAAAATTTGGATGCCACGCCTACCTCTGCCGCCCCTCTTTTAAATTTGGGAGTTAAGTTATCTTCCACAGTTTTTGAGCTAAAGTCACCAAATTTGGTAACATGATAGCTGGCGATGTTTACCACATGGCCCACTCCCTTCGCCCCTGCATTCTCCCTTATCTACCGTTATTTTACTGGTATCAAAGTATTCCGCAGTCGGTTGCGTCCGACTGCAACGTTTTTACTTGTTTTTATATATTTTTTTTATTAATTATTAAAATACATTTAAATCGTTAAGATGTGCATAATTGATCATTTGTCTAATAATTATTTATATTTTATTTATATAATTATGTATTTTCGACCCTTGAAAGTAAATACATATTTGATGTCGATTGCCAATGTTCAAATTCAAATTCAATCATTGCATATTTATACTTTGATACTGAAAGTATCATAGTATATTGGTTTTGTGCAATGTCCGTCATGGTGTCTGTCTGTCCGTCTGTCCGTCCGTATGAACGCAACTTTTTTCGACACCCGTAAAGCTAGAGACTTGAAACTTTGCAATTATGTTTATCCATAGAAGGTACAGATAAAGTGTCAAGATTGGGTTGCCACGCCCACTAGGAGACTGGGAAATCGATAAATTCGATAACTAAAAACCGATAAAACCAAATATTTCTCTAATTCTTACAGAAAGAATTACCAAATTTTGCACGAAGATAGCTAGTCACGTCCCTGAAAAAACTGAATCAAAATTTTGGATGCCACGCCCACTCCTTCCGCCCCCATCAACCCTGCTGAAATTGGAAACGCCTATAGTTTTCACATTTTTTGGGCTAGAGCCACCAAATATTGTGTCAAGATAGATATTGATATTCCCCAAAAAAATTAATCAAAATTTTGGATGCCACGCCCACTGATTCCGCCCAATGCCCCCCTCTCCTTGAAATTGGAAACGCCTATAGTTTTGACATTTTTTGGGCCAGAGCCACGAAATTTTGTGTCATGATAGATATTGACATTCCCCAAACAAATGCATCAAAATTTCGGATGCCACGCCCCCTGATTCCGCGCCCATCCCCCCTTCTACTTGAAATTGGAAACGCCTATAGTTTTCACATTTTTTGGGCTAGAGCCACCAAATTTTGTGTCAAGATAGATATTGACATTCCCCAAAAAATGCATCAAAATTTTAGATGCCACGCTCCCCTTATTCCGCCCCCATCCCCCTTCTACTTGAAATTGGAAACGCCTATAGTTTTGACATTTTTTGGGCCAGAGCCACGAAATTTTGTGTCATGATATATATTGACATTCCCCAAACAAATGCATCAAAATTTCGGATGCCACGCCCCCTGATTCCGCGCCCATCCCCCCTTCTACTTGAAATTGGAAACGCCTATAGTTTTCACATTTTTTGGGCTAGAGCCACCAAATTTTGTGGCCAGATAGATATTGACGTTCCCCAAAATTATGCATCAAAATTTTGGATGCCACGCCCCCTGATTCCGCCCCCATCCCCCCCCTTCTCCATGAAATTGGAAACGCCTATAGTTTTCACATTTTTAGGCTAGAGCCACCAAATTTTGTGTCAAGATAGATATTGACGTTTGCCACGCCCCCTGATTCCGCCCCCATCCCCCCTTCTCCATGAAATTGGAAACGCCTATAGTTTTCACATTTTTTGGGCTAGACCCATCAAATTTTGTGTCAAGATAGATATTGACGTTCCCCAAAAAAATGCATCAAAATTTTGGATGACACGCCCCTAATTCCGCCCCCATCCCCTCTTCTCCATGAAATTGGAAACGACTATAGTTTTCACATTTTTTGGGCTAGAGCCACCAAATTTTGTGTCAAGATAGATATTGACGTTCCCCATAAAAATGCATCAAAATTTTGGATGCCACGCCAGTAATTCCGCCCCCATCCCCCCATCTCCATGAAATCGGAAACACCTATAGTTTTCACATTTTTTGGGCTAGAGCCACCAAATTTTGTGTCAAGATAGGTACTGACGTTCCCCATCAAAAATTGGATGCCACGCCCCCTAATTCCGCCCCCATCCCCCCTTCTCCATGAAATTGGAAACGCCTATAGTTTTCACATTTTTGGGCTAGAGCCACCAAATTTTGTGTCAAGGTAGATATTGACGTTCCCCAAAAAAATGCATCAAAATTTTGGATGCCACGCCCCTAATTCCGCCTCCATCCCCCCTTCTCCATGAAATTGGAAACGCCTATAGTTTTCACATTTTTTGGGCTAGAGCCACCAAATTTTGTGTTAAGATAGGTACTGACGTTCCCCATCAAAACTTGGATGCCACGCCCCCTAATTCCGCCCCCCTCCCCCTTCTCCATGAAATTGGAAACGCCTATAGTTTTCACATTTTTGGGCTAGAGCCACCAAATTTTGTATCAAGATAGGTACTGACGTTCCCCATCAAAACTTGGATGCCACGCCCCCGATTCCGCCCCCATCCCCCCTTAACCAAGAAATTGGAAACGACTATAGCTTTCACATTTTTTGGGCTAGAGCCACCAAAATTTTCTGTCAAGATAGGTACTGACGTTCCCCATCCAACTTGGATGCCACGCCCCCTGATTCCGCCCCATCCCCCTTCACCAAGAAATTGGAAACGCCTATAGTTTTCACATTTTTTGGGCTAGAGCCACCAAATTATTTTGTGAAGATAGATATTGACGTTCCCCATAAAAATTGATCAAAACTTTGGATGCCACGCCCACACCTTCCGCCCCCAACCCCCGCCGATGTCAAAACGTTTATGCGAGTATCTTCCACATTTTTGAACTAGAGTCACCAAATTAAGTAGGAAGATATATGGTGACATCTACAAAAGATCTGCATGAAAAATTTGGATGCCACGCCCACCTCTGCCGCCCACTATTTAAAATCGGAAATTTCGATATCTCTTATAGTTTTTAAGCTAGAGCCCTTAAATTGGGTAGAAAGATAGAAGGCAGCATCTACCAAAGATGTGCATCAAAATTTTGAATGCCACGCCCACCTAAGCCACCCGCCTTATAAAATCGGAATCGGCTATATCTTTAACAGTTTTTGAGCTAGAGCCACCAATCTTGGTTGGCAAATAGATAGTGACAGTTAAAAACATTTGATTCAAAGATTTTGATGCCACGCCTACCTCTGCCGCCCAACTTTTAAATTTGGGAGTTAAGTTATCTCCCACATTTTTTGAGCTAAAGTCACAAAATTTGGTAACATGATAGCTGGCGATGTTTACCACATGGCCCACTCCCTTCGCCCCTGCATTCCCCCTTATCAACCGTTCTTTTACTGGTATCAAAGTATTCCGCAGTCGGTTGCGTCCGACTGCAACGTTTTTACTTGTTTGAACTAGAGTCACCAAATTTGGTAGGAAGATATATGGTGACATCTATAAAAGATCTGCATCATGCATGCCACGCCCACATCTGCCGCCCACCATATAAAATTGGAAATTTCAATATCTCCTACAGTTTTTAAGCTAGAGCCCAAATTCGGTATAAAGATAGAAGGCAACATCTACCAAAGATCTGCATAACAATTTTGGATGCCACGCCCATCCAAGCCACCCGCCTTACAAAATTGGAATCGGCTATATCCTTAACAGCTTTTGAGCTAAAGCCACCAAACTTGGTTGGAAGATAAATGGTGGCAATTAATAAGATTTGATTTAAAAATTTGGTTGCCACGCTATATCAGCCGCCCACCTGTTAAAGTTGGGAGTTAAGTTATCTTCCACAGTTTTTGAGCTAAAGTCACCAAATTTGATAACATGATCGCTGGCGATGATTACCACCCGTCCCATTTCTTTGCAAGCAGACTCCTTACCATGCGTTCTTTTACTGGTATCAAAGTATTCCGCAGTCGGTTGCGTCCAAATGCAACGTGTTTACTTGTTAACTTATGACACTTGCAACATAACTACTTCACAGTTGAGCATTTACATACAAAAAATGCACACACATTCCGAAAGAGTATTCAGAACTGTGTTTCTGTTGTGATCTAATAATAACTTATATTTTAATAACTATTTGTACATACAAAAGATTCAGAAAGAGTATAAATGGTTCATTATGTCGGCAGCTTGAAGAAAAACCTTGGCTCGCGACAACCGCATGCCAATAAAAAACCCAAGTAAACGCACACATATACATGTGTTTGATCGTACATGTATGCATAGGCAGCACATTTATTTGTATGCGTCCCATCTGTTTTGGCATTTATTGACCTGCCTCAACAATTATAATTTTAGCAGTTCATGGAGAAGTTGAGGGAAATAAATATTATTATAAAACAAGTAAAAACGTTGCAGTCGGACGCAACCGACTGCGGAATACTTTGATACCAGTAAAAGAACGGATGGTAAGGAGTCTGCTTGAAAAGGAGTGGGCCGAGTGGTAAACATCGCCAGCTATCATGTTACCAAATTTGATGAATTTAGCTCAAAAACTGTGGAAGATAACTTAACTCCCAAATTTAAAAGGTGGGCGGCAGAGGTAGGCGTGGCATCCAAATTTTTGATGCAGATCTTTTGGATCTTCCTACCAAATTTCGTGACTCTAGTTAAAAAAATATGGAAGATACACGCTTAACCGTTTTAACAACGGCGGGGGTGGGGGGTGGAAGGTTTGGGCGTGGCATCCAAATTTTTGATACAGTTTATTGGAAAACTTAACTACCTATATTGACACTAAATTTGGAGGCTCTGGCCCAATATAAATATGTGAAAATTATAGGCGTTTCCAATTTCAAGTAGAAGGGGGGATGGGGGCGGAATCAGGTGGCGTGGCATCCAAAATTTTGATGAATTTTTTTGGGGAATGTCAATATCTATCATGACACAAAATTTCGTGGCTCTGGCCCAAAAAATGTCAAAACTATAGGCGTTTCCAATTTCAAGTAGAAGGGGGGATGGGGGCGGAATAAGGGAGCGTGGCATCTAAAATTTTGATGCATTTTTTTGGGGAATGTCAATATCTATCTTGACACAAAATTTGGTGGCTCTAGCCCAAAAAATGTGAAAACTATAGGCGTTTCCAATTTCAAGTAGAAGGGGGGATGGGCGCGGAATCAGGGGGCGTGGCATCCGAAATTTTGATGCATTTGTTTGGGGAATGTCAATATCTATCTTGACACAAAATTTCGTGGCTCTGGCCCAAAAAATGTAAAAACTATAGGCGTTTCCAATTTCAAGGAGAAGGGGGGCATTGGGCGGAATCAGTGGGCGTGGCATCCAAAATTTTGATTAATTTTTTTGGGGAATATCAATATCTATCTTGACACAATATTTGGTGGCTCTAGCCCAAAAAATGTGAAAACTATAGGCGTTTCCAATTTCAAGGAGCAGGGTTGATGGGGGCGGAATTTGGGGCGTGGCATCCAAAATTTTGATTCAGTTTTTTCAGGGACGTGACTAGCTATCTTCGTGCAAAATTTGGTAATTCTTTCTGTAAGAATTAGAGAAATATTTGGTTTTATCGGTTTTTAGTTATCGAATTTATCGATTTCCCAGTCTCCTAGTGGGCGTGGCACCCCGATCTTAACACTTTATCTGTACCTTCTATGGATAAACATAATTGCAAAGTTTCAAGTCTCTAGCTTTACGGGTGTCGAAAAAAGTTGCGTTCATACGGACGGACAGACGGACAGACAGACACCATGACGGACATTGCACAAAACCAATATACTATGATACTTTCAGTATCAAAGTATAAATATGCAATGATTGAATTTGAATTTGAACATTGGCAATCGACATCAAATATGTATTTACTTTCAAGGGTCGAAAATACATAATTATATAAATAAAATATAAATAATTATTAGACAAATGATCAACTATGCACATCTTAACGATTTAAATGTATTTTAATACTTAATAAAAAAATATATAACAAGTAAAAACGTTGCAGTCGGACGCAACCGACTGCGGAATACTTTGATACCAGTAAAATAACGGTAGATAAGGGAGAATGCAGGGGCGAAGGGAGTGGGCCATGTGGTAAACATCGCCAGCTATCATGTTACCAAATTTGGTGACTTTAGCTCAAAAACTGTGGAAGATAACTTAACTCCCAAATTTAAAAGGTGGGCGGCAGAGGTAGGCGTGGCATCCAAATTTTTGAATCAAATGTTTTTAACTGTCACCATCTATATTCATAAAAAGATTGGTGGCTCAAGCTCAAAAACTGTTAGAGATATAGCCGATTCCGATTTTATAAGGCGGGTGGCTTAGGTGGGCGTGGCATTCAAAATTTTGATGCACATCTTTGGTAGATGCTGCCTTCTATCTTTCTACCCAATTTACGGGCTCTAGCTTAAAAACTATAAGAGATATCGAAATTTCCGATTTTAAATAGTGGGCGGCAGAGGTGGGCGTGGCATCCTAATTTTTGATGCAGACCTTTTGTGGTTGTCACCATATATCTTCCTACCAAATTTGGTGACTCTAGCTCGAAAAATGTGAAAGCTATAGGCGTTTAAAATTTCAAGTAGAAGGGGGGATGGGGGCGGAATCAGGGGGCGTGGCATCCAAAATTTTGATGCATTTTTTTGGGGAACGTCAATATCTATCTTCACAAAATTTAGTGGGTCTAGCCCAAAAAATGTGAAAACTATAGGCGTTTCCAATTTCATGGAGAAGGGGGGGATGGGTCCGGCATCAGGTTGCGGGGCATCCAAAATTTTGATGCATTTTTTTGGGGAACTTCAATATCTATCTTGACACAAAATTTGGTGGCTCTAGCCCAAAAAATGTAAAAACTATAGGCGTTTCCAATTTCAAGGAGCAGGGATGATGGGGGCGGAATTTGGGGCGTGGCATCCAAAATTTTGATGCAGTTTTTTCAGGGATATGACTAGCTATCTGCGTGCAAAATTTTGTAACTCTAGCTGTAAGAATGTGAGAAATATTTGGTTTTTTCGGTTTTCAGCTATCGAATTTATCGATTTCCCAGCCTCCTAGTAGGCGTGGCAACCCAATCTTGACACTTTATCTGTACCGTCTATAGATAAACATAATTGCAAAGTTTCAAGTCTCTAGCTTTACGGGTGTCGAAAAAAGTTGCGTTCATACGGACGGACGGACAGACGGACAGACAGACACCATGACGGACATTGCACAAAACCAATATACTATGAGACCTTCGGTATCAAAGTATAATAATAGCATACATTTTATTGGTATCCTCAACTTGTTATAAAGTTGCTGAAAACTCTAAAAGTTGAGGCAGGTCAAAACTAACAAGACAATTGCGACGCATACATAAAAATGTGCTGCCTTTGCATACATGTACACACACACACATGTATATGCTGGGCTGAGCAAACGAAACAAAATCACAAAAATCTCGGCAAAGCTAGCCCACCAAAAAATGAAGCAAGCGCAAGCCAGCGCAAGTGCGTGTATACACAAATGTATGTTTAACCGTTACTTGCATTCCACTGGCGCGCTCTTTACCCTATAAACCATAGACCAATTAACATCAAGATTGGTAACCAGAATTGTTCATGTTAAGGCCCTGTAAACAAAAACGCAAGAGCCAAAAACCACTTCCCCTTTAACGAAACTTGCCGGTTTCGTTTTGACTTTGGCTTCGCTGTATATTTTTGGTTCGTGTTTGTGTATTGCTTTAACGGCAGCACTTCTTCGACCCCAGGTTCAACACCGGGTTCAGATATTTTTTATAATATAGATATATCTTTTTATACCCCGAACCCATAAAACGGGTAAAAGGGGTATAATGTAGCGTTGCCATCCGTCCTGGAATTCCGGGACATGTCCCGCTTTTGCAGGTAATGTCCCGGTGTCCCGACCCGACACGAAATTGTCCCGGTTTTCTATTGTTTGGATAAAAAAAATCGGCATTTTGACAAAAAGCGATAAAAAGCAACTCAAAAGAACAAGTTCGCAATTTTGAGTCAAATTGAACTGATCTACTAGTGAACTTTCTCGCCCTTTTATCAGAAGTCAAAAAGTGAACAAAGCGTCAGTAGTAGGGAATTGGCGGTTCTAACTCAATTTAGGTGTGAAATTTCACACCTTTTTTATTTGATTGATTTATGACCCCTTATATTTTGTTTGTTTGATTTATGACCCCATTTATTTTGTTTGTTTGTTTTATGACCCCTTTTATTTGGTTTGTTTGTTTTTCTCAGACGATATAGGTCACTCCTGGTCTCACTATGACCTTGAATGACCATGGTATCACTGTGACCTTAGATGACCCCTTTTTGTTTGTTTGTTTTTCTCAGACGATATCGGTCACTCCTGGTGACCACTTATATTTAATGATTATTTGTTTGTTTGTTTTTTCCAGACGATATAGATCACTCCTGGCCTCACTATGATCTTATATGACCACTTATATCTAATGATTATTTGTTTGTTTTGTTTTGTAAAATACTTTATAATTTTTTGGCGTTTTTTAATATACATTTCTAGAGTGTTGCTGGTGCTGGTTTTGGGATAAGAAAATGCTAAAGACGGACTACAGATTTTCATTTTCGTCGAGTATTGCGGCTTATAGATAAGATAGTGTTAAATGCGTACTAAAGTGCGTCTACAAATGTGTGTTCAGGTGCGCATGATTTAACATCAAGCTGGGCTTGTGTATGCATGCGCAAGTGCGTGTGCAAGTGTGTGTGTGTGTGTGTGCGTATGCATGTTCAGGTGCATGTGCAAGTGTGTGCGTGTGTGTGTGTGTGTGTGTGTATTGTTATGTAGAGATGCGCATGATTTAACATTAAACTGGGCTTGTTGATAAAAATGTGTTTAATGTGTACTGAACATGCTCATATTCGAGCTTATCAATTTGGGGGAAAGTGATTCTTGCTGATCCTCCTTCAAGCAATAGGCATCAAACCTGGAGGCTTATCATTCTTAATATTAGGTACCCTCCCTTTAATCTTACAGGCTTGTTGATTTAAAGCTGTGGTGCTATCCCTTTCTTGTACGTACGCAAGTTATTTAATTAATGATTAGCTCGCTAGAAAATAATTTATCCCTGATTTCAAAATGAATAAAAGGAGAGTTTTTTTGTGTGTTAATAATAAAATTTATTCATTAAAGTTATAACAATTGCTATTATTTAATCTTTTGCTTAAATTTTTGTATTGTGAAATAATCTTCTCCAGTTTCGCTAGACGCATTCCATAGAAATAGCAGCCACATGTGTCAACTCCCTCTGTAGCTAGATCGGATGACCAGGAGCATGTTGTAAGATGTTCACCAAATTTCGATTTTACTAGACGACAGCTTGTATACTTTGAGAAATACTCTCGGTATTCTTCAAGCAATTTGCGATGCTCGGGAAATAACATTTCATCAAATTCCTTCAAAAAATCGTTGATTTTCCTCACAATTGTTGGCAATCCAAAGTTAGAGAACAGACCCATTTTGTACTTTACTTATAAAACTTTCAATCAAGACTGAATAAAATTTTTATTTTTACATCTCTTTTTATGTCTTTTCTCATATTTTTAAAACTCAATGCAAAGACTTGCATGTTCGAACATGTCTGACTAAATTTTTATCTCTGTTTTTCTCACGTTTCTATTTTTTTATTCTTGTGAAATTGCTTTCTAAACTGGTCTACATCCCTTTTAATTTCTTTACCCATCTTTTTCGAAATTTCAAAGCATAGCCGAGTAAGATCAATTTCTGCTTCATAGTCATAAATTGCTTTTAAATCCGACAGCTGTATACTATTTTTACCCATTTCCGAACACTTTGGAATAATATAATTATAATATATGTTTCTTATTTGAGTTTTTAATAACGTGTTCCAACACAAAAATGTTGTAAGAAAAATTCCTAATCTTATAAACGACCTCCATGATTCCCCATCAAATTCAATTCTATTACCATACTGATTTAGTATTAATATTCGTTGCTTATCAGTTTTTCTAATTTTAAAATGACACCTAACACTTCCAAGCATTGGATGTTCAATTATTGTATCTGGCATTAGGAAGTCAAAGTGTTCAAGTTTCATTTGAATGTACTCTTTATATGCTAATAATTGCAGCCATTCCTCCTTTCCCAGTCCAATAAAGTTATGTTTATGTTGCTGCATCCAAACCATAGGCGTGAACCCTCTACTCGTAGAAAAACCACACTTTAGTTTAAGCTCTAGATTCGCAAAATATTCAAATCCAAAAATAACTTCATGATCTTGTTTTTTCCTTGAATTCTTTGATTTTTTTAAGTGAAGTGTGTCCATCTTGTTGAGGCTTTTGGGTCAAACTAAACATAAATTAAAAGTAACATTAAGTAGTAGTCTATTTAAAAAATGGTCATATCTTAATAGAAGCTCTGTGTTCTAGTTGACTTTCGATATGTGTTTGGAAACGAAAGGCAGTTATTCGTCAAAGAGTTGGCATTTATGCAAGCTGGATCTATCATACCCAATTTTTTTCACTTCAAACCACCCTATCACAAAAGGGAGCTGAATGAAGTGACTAGAAAAACTTTAAAGATAACCAAACAGTATGTGGATGATCTAGATTGGTCTGAAGGGGACATTTCCTATCTAAGTCTTGGTGAAATTCTAAAACCATTGAATACCTTTACAACTGTTGTAGTTAGGGGTAGAACTAAGAAAGAGTTTTTAGCTAAATATTTATACACACACATAATAGATTTAAATCTTGAACAGAGTTTGGCCCAATCCCCAAACTTTTTTACAAATTGTAGAATACATAAGAAAATATCAAATCAATGTGCGCTCAACAATTTATTTAAACTGTTTGTAATCTTAGAAAGCTGTAACTTTGAAGTACTTGAAAATTAAAATAAAATAAAAACTATGTTCTAATAAATTTCAACTTGATCTTTAATGGGTTTAATAAAAGGGGTACATTATATTTTTAATTAACTAAAATCTATTTTAAACTATACGTTGAACTAATCCAGTCAAGGGCGAATACTGTACAAGTCGATCATGCATAAGCAGACAATATACCTTAGTATTTCTCTCACTACTACTTTCAAGGTCGATCGAAACTCTTACATCGATTGGCCCAGTTTTTACTGTTTCGTTCTGATGAGACAAATCCACAACAACCATCGGTGCCTTATCTCTAAACTCTTGTGGTGTTAGCAATGGTTCGGGTTCCTTCATATAATAGCTTGTCTGAAACCCTGTATACATATCATACAAACTGGCAAAACGTTCTCGCTTAAAATTTATATTCATATCATCGTACGGAAAGTTCTCTGAGTTCAGGTATACTTTTATGTTTCTCAAATGATTTTGTATCAATTTATTACCCGCTATAAAAGCAATTATAGCAAACCGAGGGCGTTCTCTGTTAGCTGCAAGCTTAACATTCCAAACATGTTGTGTACCTTCTGCTAATGCTGGATTCAGGTAACAATCCCAACTGCGGAACGTAAGTGGGAGTGAGCCCCCACTCTTAGTTAGACTAAACATTTGCAACTTCTTTTCATCACTTAAAGTTACATGTGGTATTTTCCATGTAATGTTAGAAATATTTAATATATACTCAGTACTCCCAAGTTTACTGTAATATACATCCCCCATATTTTTAGTCATGAGTAATATTAATTCATGTTTACAATTTAGTAAGACCTTGTTATAGTCTTCAGCAAATCCAAGTAAGTATTTGAGAGGAATAGAAAAATTAAAATAGCCGTTTGCGAGCTGTCGGTCCTCTCCATTAAACCATCCAGAATTTTCTAACATTCGGCTCTCCGTATTATTTAAGGAAATATAGCTTTTTAAGGTTGTTGAAATACCAACAAAGCGAGTACGATCAATTTCAATTCCATTAAGTTCATAGCGAACCTCATCAAATAGATAACTCATACAATTGTTTTTAAGTTGCCCATCTGTAGCAATCGAACCATCTGCCAAACAAATCGAGCCTTCAACATTAATAAAACTCTCACAAGGTAAAACATATAAGTCCTGATTCTGAATTGTAATTCTGACTTCATCATTGCTTTTAAAGGCTTGTAGGTAAGGAGAATAGCTGTGATATTCTTTTTTAGTAATACTCTCATCTGAATATGCTTTATCTCGAACATTTAATACACTACTCATTATTTTCGTAGTTTAAGTCCCTATGATTTCAAAAATAATATGTTCTCAAACGTAAGAGCTTTTTTCAGGGATCTGCTTCCTTCCGTAGTAGAATTCAAAGTGTTAACTGGTGGCAGATAGCCTGCATTTTTATTATTATAAATAATCATTCTCGTCGCCTCAAGTGTAAGCGTAGTGTTACGCTCTCTTTTCTTAAATTTACCAAATTGCCGTTCTGGTCAACAATTCGTATTATCAGCGAGTGTATCTCTCTCGTGTTAACAGTCAAATATATGAGATTATTTGGTTTCTCACTCAATTTATACCCTGGCGGAACGTTAAGTGCAAACTCATGCAGAACATGACTCGACTGCTCATTAACATATGATCCGCTAACAATATTACATTCCAAACGTATGGTATTGACTTTCAAAATGTCAACAAGCTGATCTGATATGTGTAATGCATTAGGCTTAAGTTCTTTTCTATTAAATCCGAATAATTGTCCAATAGAACGTTCTTTGTTGAAGTATATTGAGTCTTCTTTAGTAGATATCCCTACTTGAAGGGTATTGTTGTTGCTCTCGATCAGCGGATGTTTGGATTTATTTGGTTCTTTTTTCTTCATTTTCTCGCTAATAATTTCATTTATATCATCAAGCTCATACGATCCCACGGGGATCTCAATAACATGCTCTCCAACATGGAATAAATTATTGTCATGGTCAACATTTGGGATCGAGTTGTACATATGAAAATCAATTAGTGCGCACTCATACCTTCCACTCAACTCGATAGGGGGGTGATAGTTTGCTACTAAAATAGCGTCGTTACCCGTTAATGTCAGTGTTGTTGTCATTCCGAAAGATTTATGATAAGTGAATTTAAAGTAAAAGTTTCAATCATTTTATTTTAAATTTGAATGAACTCGGCGAATCCTCTTCTATATCGCCCATTATCTAAGGGATCGTCTTTACTTATTAATAAAAATCCGTATTTTTCTCTCCAACAAAATTGACAAATTTTCTTAAATGAATCAAGCGTCATGTCTACACCCACGTGGTCCTGATACACGTGTTTCATATTTAAATCATCTTGTCGAAACATAATAATTAAATTTGCATTATCACGCACAAGATGCTTCGGGATACGTGTATAAGTTTGACACAAATAGAACGCGTCTACGCTACTATGTCTTCCCATACAGAAGTATGCACGAATATTATCCTGTTTTTCACATGCTACGTCATCAAAAATCATTATAGAGTTTTTTTTGGCATCGCTTGGTGCTATTACATTTTCATTGTCAGAAAACGTAAAGTATCCCATTCCTTTTATTGGGCCTATAAGTGCCTTTAAGTATTCATATTTCGGCTGATATAAGGACTTTGAATACAAATAAATGTTCTCAAACTTTAGACCGTTGGGGCTTTCAATCAAACTAATCATAACATTAGTTTTTCCACAGTTAGAAGGTCCGACAATAAGAGCTCGTATTGAATTTGGTAACAAGCAACTATGTCTGAGTTGTTTGATATCACCGCTCTTAGAATCGATATTTTTCACCTCTATATCAGTTTTTTGTTTTATTAAACGCATATTAGTCCTATTCTTTTAATCAACTCGTTACTCACTTAAACGTTCTTGATGAATAAACATCAAATAAAATGGTGATGTGCTTTTATAAACCTAATAGTAGCAAGTTACCGCTCTATCTGGGTGGAGGTATTGTGAATAAAATAATCAACTCTCTTCCAGTTGAACTTCACATACCAGGATATCAGTTTTGTGGCCCCGGAACAAAGCTTAAAACTCGTTTAGAACGTGGGGATAAAGGAATCAATCCCTTGGATTCCGCTTGTAGGGAACACGATATAGCCTATTCTAATCATAAAGATTTGCAAAATCGTCATATAGCTGACAAAATACTAGCTGAAAGAGCGTGGGAGCGAGTTAAGGCCTCTGATAGTTCACTTGGAGAAAAGTCCGCTGCATATTTCGTTACCAACGCAATGAAAGCAAAGAAAAATTTGGAATGGGTATCAAACAAAGACCAAAGAAACAAAAACAATGTAAAAAAAGGAAAGATTTTATGAATCTCGTAAAAGTCGCAAGCAAAGTGTTGAAGAAAGAAAAACCATTCGACATACAATCTGCCATCACAGTAGCGCGAAAGGCAATAAACAACAGCATCGGAAATAAGAAAACGAAAAAAGTAATAATTCCTAGAGTAATTAGCGTTCCTAAAATTGGTGGCTTTCTACCACTTGTACCAATCTTAACAGCGCTCAGTGCATTAGGGGGACTTGCATCAGGTGGGGCAGCTATTGCTAAAAGCATAAACAACGCAAAAAATGCTAAAAAAAAAAAAGAGCTGGAAGAGAATAAACGTCATAATAGAAAAATGGAAGCCATAGCTTTAGGTAATGGCCTGTATTTGAAACCATATCAAAAAGGATTTGGAATAACCACAGATAAAAAAAATCAATTTTTTTAAATGAGCTGCCCAATAAACCGCTTACAAACATAGATATTTTAAAATTTGTACGCAAGCATATCCCCCATTTCAGAGGGGCTTATATGAGGTACTCCTTACCGAATCAAGTACGAAAAAGAGAATGCGGTATTGTCAACTTGGACTCGTTAGCCGGAACGGGGACGCATTGGGTAGCTTACTTTAAGGCGGATCAGGAGTGTAGATATTTTGATAGTTTTGGAAATTTACCACCACCTCTAGAACTTATAAGATATTTGGGAGAGAACATACAATACAATTATAAGCAAGAACAAAAATTTGGGACGTTCAACTGCGGACACTTATGCCTACAATTCCTATTGCATAACGCGTCATCGGGTCTTCATAAAAAAAAAGTAATTTTCTTCTGCTATATCAAAATTGTATCACTATCATTTTATAACTTTTAATAAAAAAAAAATCAAAAAAAACTTAATAAATGCTTTTAATATGTTGTGTGTGGGTTTAGTTTGTTATGAATATCTGAATAGTTCACATATACCAGCTCTAGCGTTAAACATTAACGTCGAAAAGGAAAACAGCTTCGCGGTTAACATCAACGGCTCCCGGATAACAACAACGGCCCCCAGTTCTCAGCAAACAGCTCAGCGGTTAACAACAACGGCTCCCGGTTACCATCAACGGCTCCCGGATAACAACAACGGCCCCCCTGATTACAACAACGGCTCCCGGTTTTCAGCAAACAGCTTCGCGGTTAACAACAACGGCTCCCGGTTACCATCAACGGTCCCCGGATTACAAGACGGTATTCGAAATGAATGAGAATATATTGAAGGAACTGACAAAAACAAGGAATGCGCTGAAAAGAAAATTTCAAAGTATTAAATTGGGTAGAGCTGCGAATGAATATCAGTTGGAGGAAACATTTAAGCCTTTAACAGAGCCACTTAACAAAATTATTAAAGACAATCTAGATATCAAACCATCCACGCGATACAAAAAAAAGAAGCAGATAAAAGTATAACAACGATTAAAGGGAATGAAAATCAAAATACTGACTTTTATGATGCGATAGATGGGGAAATAGATAGAAAAGAAATATTTCATGATTCGTTTACACCAAGTGAACAAAGCGATCTTAAGCCAGTTGCAGTAAGCAATGAAGACTGTTATCAGTCAAATGTAATAGGTAGTGAGAACTTTAATCTCAGTATAAATGAATTAGAGCGAGAAAGACGGCTTGATAAAGCATTTGGTCCAACTAAACAAGAATCAGAAATTAAATTAGGAAGATCTAAAATAAGAGTTTCCAACAAGAAAATTGAGCTGGAATCGGGTGAAAAGTGGGATCTTACTCCTGGACTATATTCTTTGATCTATTTAAAACATCCTCATTACCACAACGAAATAGATCTCGAATCGTATCGAGAAATCTTAATAAAAACAAATGCACATAGAAAAAATCATCACCCTAATGAGCCACTGAAAGGCAATCGCTCAAAAAAATATACTGAAATAATAAGAAACCTGTTCCCTAAAACTATTGAACCAATTGCAATGTCTACACCTTTAAATATAAAAAAAATCTACTCATAAAGGTGGACCTCTCATGCTTCTCAACAAAAATAAGCCAAATTATGTATACTGGGATAATCCTAATAAGATTGTTGATAGACTTAAGCTTTTAGTTGCCTCACAGTCAGCTGGTAACACTAGTCATAGTAATGAGATTGTATCGATAATTGAGGAGTTGCGAGAGGCGCACATTATTTATTAATAAATATGCTGTACACTAAATAATATATATATTTAGTATTAATATGTCTCTTGACAAGTTTGGATATTACTCAAATGCTAAGGAACATTCAGAGAAGTTAAAAAGTCAAATTAAAACTTTAACAGGGATTCGCATTGATCAGCATAAAAATTTAAATGCCCAGAATTAGTCCTATAAATAACGATGATTTAGTAATAAAAGAATATGTCGATATAAAAGTAAAGGAACTGAAAATAGTCAGTTGACAACTATTTCCCACTTAGTCAACGTTCAAAATACTAAACTTAAAGATTTGGAAAATAAAATGAATGAAATAACTAAGCTTATGGGTAATGTTAATGAAGTAGGCAATGAGCTCATTTTAAAAACAACGTATAAAATGGGACGCAACACTGCGAATACTTTGATACCGTAAAAGAACGGTTGATAAGGGGGTGTGGATTGAGTGGCCCATAGAAAACATCGCCAACTTCAATTTTGTGGGTGACTTTAGCTCAAAAACTGTGGAAGATAACTTAACTCCCAAATTTAAAAGGTGGGCGGCAGAGGTGGGCGTGGTATCCTAATTTTGATGCAGACATTTTAGATGCACCATATATCTTCCTACCAAATTGGTGACACTAGCTTGAAAAATGTGAAAACTATAGGCGTTTCCAATTTCAAGTATAAGGGGGTTGGGGGCGGAATCAGGGGCGTGGCATCCAAAATTTTGATGCATTTTTGGGGAACGTCAATATCTATCTTCACACAAAATTTGGTTCTAGCCCAAAAATGTAAAAACTATAGGCGTTTCCAATTTCTTGGTGAAGGGGGGGGGGGCGGAATCAGGGGGGTGGCACCCAAGTTTTTGATGGGGAACGCCAGTACCTATCTTCACACATGGTTTGCCCAAAAAATGTGAAAACTATAGGCGTTTCCAATTTGAGAAGGGGGACGGGGGCGGAATCAGGGGGCATGGCAACCAAAATTTTGATGATTTTTTGGGAACGTTAATATGTATGTTGACACAAAATTTGGTGGCTCTTGCCCAGAAAATGTGAAAACTATAGGCGTTTCCAATTTCAGGGAGAAGGGGATGGGGCGGAATCAGTGGGCGTGGCATCCAAATTTTTGATGCATTTTTTTGGGGAACGTTAATATCTATCTTGACACAAAATTTGGTGGCTCTAGCCCAAAAAATGTGAAAACTATGGGCGTTTCCAATTTCAAGGAGCAGGGATGAGGGGGGCGGAAGGTGGGCGTGGCATCCAAAATTTTGATGCAGTTTTTCAGGGACATGACTAGCTATCTGCGTGCAAAATTTGGTAACTCTAGCTGTAAGAATGTGACAAATATTAGGTTTTATCGGTTTTCTGTTATCGAATTTATCGATTTCCCAGCCTCCCTAGTAGGCGTGGCACCCCAATCTTGACACTTTATCTGTCTCGCCTATAGACAAACATATTTGCAAAGTTTCAAGTCTCTAGCTTTACGGGTGTCGAAAAAGTTGCGTTCATACAGACAGACGGACAGACGGACAACACCATGACGGACATTGCACAAAACCAATATACTATGAGACCTTCGGTATCAAAGTATAAATAACTAAGCTTATGGGTAATGTTAATGAAGTAGGCAATGAGCTCATTTTAAAAATAAACGATACTAAGAAGTATGTAACTTTGCATACTGAGAAGGATCAGGCACAAAATATCTAAAAACAAACTAATTCAACGCTAAACCATTATGCCCCTTGACAAGTTTGGACATTACTCAAATGAAAAAGATAATTTTGAATACTTAAACCGAAATGGCAAAAGATTTTTTGGTTTGCTTATTGACCAGGGTGGAAATTTTCAGAGCAAACGAGTTATGTATTGTGCGCAACCGAAAGATGCAAATGACTTGGTTTTAAAAGAATATGTTGACGATCTAATAAATCAAGTCCAAAATCATATTGAATCAAACACTAATTCATCATTATTAAGCCATAGAAATCCAAATATTGTTTTATTGGAAAGGAATATTAATAATACTAAAGAAAAGCTCGAAAATTTGAAAGAAAAACTTGAGAAAAAACTAAAAATATTGAAAATATACATCAGAATAAACCAACGAATTTGAAGAGTATAATGATACATAAGTGGGTACCCTTATCATTTTTTTACTATAAGCTGTGTGGCTGTCATGAAGGCTGGATCAAACTTCAATAATAGGACTGATACATTAAAAAAGATGAGTTCCGAATCTTGGAAGTGTATATGGATAATCTGTATTGGGGTAATGACACAGAACTCACCTCTAATAAAAATGTGGAAAGCTTTTGTTAAGAAAAAGCAGCGGTTCTGCAATCATATTTCAAAGCGACGTGAGCAACAGCCTTGTACTACTTTATAAATAAAAACCGCTAATCATATACAAGAAATAAAAATAATAAAAAAAATATACAAAATACCTATCCTACTTCATACATATCACCTTAATAACTCAAGTAATCATGAATAAAAGGGAAATAGTGGGTGAATTACATGCTCCTGCACGCAAAAATTTTAAACGTAGAAGAGTTGTAATGAAAGGTATTGATGATCATTGGCAAGCAGACTTAGTGGAGATGGGGAAGCACTCGGCATCTAATAAAGGCTGTCGATTTCTATTAACAATAATTGATACATTTTCAAAATATGCATGGGGATTGGCATTAAAAACAAAATCTGCAAAAGAAGTTACAAAAGCGCTCGCCAGTATTTTTAAAGACAAAAGAATTCCTAAGAATTTACAAACCGATGATGGAAAAGAGTTTTTTAATACTGAATTTAAAAACTTGTGCAAAAAACATAATATTAATCATTACTCGAGCTATGGCGCTCCTAAAGCGTCAATTGTTGAGCGTTTTAATAGAACCTTAAAGGAAATGATGTGGAGAGAGTTTAGTTTCAATGGTACATATAATTGGATCGACATGTACAAGCAGTTAATTCTGGAATATAACCACCAATATCATAGAACGATAAAAATGGCACCAGTAGAAATTAATTCATCGAATGAAACGATGTTGTTGATTACTGTCTATAATCACCTTAAAATCTTTGGTGGAAGTAAGCTAAATGTGAATGATTATGTGCGTATAAGTAAACATAAACATCTATTTGAGAAAGGGTACACACCTACCATAACTGGACAACTGAAATTTTTCAAATAAAAAAAATACAAAATACCAATCCTACTACATATATATTGAAGGACTATGAGGATGTCGAAGTGAAAGGATGTTTCTATAAGGAGGAGCTGAGAAAAACAAAATATCCGCATACTTACTTAGTTGAAAAAATAATTAAACGACGAAATAGTCATGTATTAGTAAAATGGTTGGGATTTTCGAATGCTCACAACTCTTGGATAGATAAAAATGACGCGATGTAAAAGTACACGCTCAAAAAAAAAAAAATACATGTAATGTTTGTCTTGTGTGACGCTACATTTTACGAGCTGAGAATCGTTTTGGGTATGTAGCATATCACTGATAATGGGTCTGGTGTATGTCTGGCTGGAGTATGTGTGTGTGGTTGTGTGTGCGAGTGACTATGTACAAGTGCGTAGAGTGTCTAGAGCTCAAGGATATAAAAGCGAGCCATATGAGAATTAGAGCATTCAAAGAAGAACATTCAGCAACGAAAGAAGGATGACAAGTATCAACAATACGTTACTAAATTGGTTGGTGAGGACACCGGAAGTTGTCCTTATTGGTGACGAGGATCAGAAAATGCCTCGCCCAATATACAACGAGGAAGATGATATTTCGACGGTGCATAACCCCGACATACATGGGCATATACGGCGTCGTCCACCATCACCCCGCACTGTCTATGAGTGGTTGCTGAAGCTGAACGCTCGGCCAACGAATGTGGAGGATCAGCTGGAGAGAACGATCCCTCTGCAAGAGCCCGTTGTGGATCGGGCTAGATACTTGATGGATATGTCGCAGAGCGATCGGGAGGAGGAGTATTTGAATTGGAGGATGGAGTGTATGTCCTCTATGACTCTTGATGAGGATGAGGTTATGGAGCACGCATTAGATGACGATGAAGTAGCTGAGCTAGAAAAAATATTAGGTGAACTAGATGGTTTACCATTAGAACCTTTAGATATGTAAAAAATTTGAATTTAAAATGAATAAAAAATAAATATATAGAACGTAATGTCTTTGTGTGTTTTTACTTTTATTTTATTTAAATTTATTTATTTTCAGCACTTTATTGTTTACAGGCTATTTTTATTTTTTTTTTAAAAGAATATAGATTTTTAATGTTTTGGTTTTTTTTTTTATTCTTTTACGCTTTAAATTAAATAATAAATAAATATATATATAAAGAACTTAATACCCTTGTGTTTTTATTTACATTAACATTTTATTTTCAGCCATATATTACATTCAGATTTTTATTTTTACAGGTTTTTTTTTTTTTAAAGAATATAGATTTTTAATGTTTTGGTTTTTTATTTACGTTAACATTTTATTTTCAGCCATATATTACATTCCGATTTTTATTTTTTACAGGTTTTTTTTTTTAAAGAATATAGATTTTGATTGTTTGGTTTTTTTTTTGGTTTTTAAATCTATGGGTCAATTTTAAAGTGACCCCAAGCATATGTATGGAGCCCATCAGGCTTTATTTTTCGCTTATCATCTGAACAACTTAAAGTTGTTTTTCTTATTTTATTAGTATATAAATTATGAAGATGTGATCTAAACAACGTCATCTCGTCACTAAATATTTCATTATTAAATAAACAATTTTTATAACTATTTATGGTAAGTTTATCTAACGCAGACTTTTTAACACCTTTCGATTTTTTAATACATTCTCCCCCATCAAGAGAAAGTGAATACATTTTTGCCCTAAGACCCACAAACTCTGACATTTGTTTACCTGAGTTTTCATCCTTCATCATACCCAAGACCTTCTTATTACATCTTTTGATTCCATATTTCAGTGCTAGTTCCTCAGGATATTCAGACGTATCAAATTTCATTTGAACGTCTTCAGCAATATCCTTATAAAAATCTCTAGTTTCTATTGAATATATGAATGAGTCTGTATCCATATAATTCAATGAGACTTTTCTTGGAGCTTCGGTTTCATATATTGATAATGAAAGTCATACATCTTCCATTTTGAAAGTTCTAAAACCGCAAACCCTAAATACATGGGTTTATCGTAAAGAAAATGTAATCGCTTCATTTGAATGGCGTACATATCTTCGGAAAATTGAGCAGTACTATGAAAGCTCGCCTTCGCAATGAGTGAGCGCGCATTCAACCGATTGCGGCTTGTCGACTCCCATGAAGTAACAATTTTCACATCTTTACGTTTTTCAATGTTTTCCATCGTCTTGCCATAGACAGCGTTATTCAACAATTTGAAAAAGTCTTTTTCAAAGTTGTTTTTCGCTAATGTTCTATGGTGGGTGTTAAGGTCGATATATTTTTTAAGCCAGGGAGCCTGTTTAAATTTCAAAATTCGATGGATCTTTGAAAGTATCAACCCATTTTTTAGACATTGCTGAAAGTTTATATAATAAATTGCATATTTGTTTTTAGGCCTTAGGTCTGCAACAAGTTTGCAAACCTTCGCTTCAGGCGTTGGTTTTTGGTTAAGCGGACAAAAAGGCAGATCATTATGATAGTCATGTAATGCATCTGGATATAAAAGATCGACTTCAAGAATGTAACCATATTCTGAATTTTCTTTTATATCGCCAATGTCAAATGTTGCAACCTCATTCTCACTCATCCACTGAAAAGCAGCATATGGGAGATTTTGCGACATTGCCCAACCATAAAAATTGTTGGCATCCAGATACATTAAATATTCAGATGGTTTGGTTGAATCATACGCATCCATATACATATGGTTGGCTTTCGAATACCGTTTAGAGCACTGAACCAGCCCACCCCAAATTCCGTTTTGTATAAATCAATACAAGTCGATATCTGTAAATAGCTCAAGTTCTATCCCAGTAGTCTTTAGCATTGCGTCCCAAGACTGACCGGGAGTGGTGTAATAGTGAGCAGGATCTAGAGAGTAAATTTTCTTGCATATTGCTCGAAAATTTTGAAAAACGTCAGTTAATAAAAGAACATCGGTTTTTAAATAAAGCTCCATATATTCTTTTAATGACTGACAACCGAAAACTGACCACACATGTTGGGCATGTGAATAGTCCTCAAGCGAACATTCTTTATTAGTTAAACTATTAAAGAATTTTTCTCTTGAAGGTAGAGATGTATCAGACAGTCGGCTCTCTGTATCAAGATACTCATATGGGAAAACTCCCTTCCTACGCAGTAAATTAAATTCCTCGGGGGAGGGGTAGAAACACTTTACGCTTTCAAAGCATTCAGTACTTAGATTGTTAGTTAAAGCATCTAAGCTGGTTGCCATAAAGCGGAAAGTATCTAAAAACCTAATTTCCAAGTTTTTATTATGGGACGCAATATGAGTAAATTTGGATAGTGAAATGTACAGCTCCTTATTTAGAGGCAGTACTTTAATTTCACCCACAAATTTATTAAGCTCTCTTACAAAGAGATGTGTAGTATACACATATATCGAGGGTAAACGGTACTCAAATATATTGAACAGCAACACTTTGTTGCTGCATATAAACATAACGTAAACATAAGCCAAAGAACGACACTTTGTTGTTACATAAACATCCAGCACATTTCAAGTGGCTGGTAATATGATCGCACGAGAATGCAGCGGGCACAATCTAAGCCGCGTCAGCATTCTCACGCTTTGACCACTCATGATATATATATGTACATTACCCGCTCTCCGACATATATACATAATACATAATATACTTTAAGGTCTGGAAACGGACTTGGTCCGAAATAAAGATCAGTTTCGAATCAAAAGCAAAACGGCACTGACGTGCCTAAATGTGTACTCTCGCAACATCATTTCTACAGCATTTCTACATGGCGACCGTGACAGGACAAAAGTAGACCTGGACACCGCAAGACAAGTACAGCATTTCTACATGCAGCAGACGTAAACGCATAAACATTTGCGCTCGTTATTAGTGCATGTAATAAATAAAATAAACACAAAAAAAAAAAAATCAAACTAAGTGCACCAAAATGGTTTCATTCTTCAATGTGGGCGCTCTGGGCAATGTTTTCTCGACACCCATTGGACAGCGCATTGCATTTCTACAAGGACAATAGATGAACACAACAACAGCAACAACAGCAAAAGCAGCAACAACAGCAACGGCCTAATGCCGCAGCGTCGACTTACATCAACAACGATAACAACAACAAATGCAATTTGGCCAAATCAGCTGCAGAATAGAATGCATCATAGCATTTCTACAACATCAGAACATCAGAACATCAAGAATCAACGGCAGCGACACCAATGAGACAACTAAGAAGAAAGCAAAAAACGCAGTGAGTAATGTGTGCAAAGAGAAGTGGTATTGTCATAAGATTAAAGGCACAAAAGGCAAAACTTTTGAAACAATTAAATAGTGATGCCTTATCTTGGAGCAACTCGGTTAAATTACATGCCGAAGTTGAGCATATAAAGCAATTATTGTTGGCCCGAAAAAATAAGACAGCCACCGAACACACAAATACTCACTGCAAAAATATTCTAAACATTGCTAAAGAAAAAATTAAATTATCTCCACCAAAACGCCAAGAAATACAGAGGTTGAAGAAGACCTGCCCGAGAGACTGCGAAGGACCTCTATGCTCACCCTTTTGTGAGTACACCTGTGCGGCCTGCACCGGTGCCCCATCACAGAAGCAGCATCTTGTGCAGCCAGCACCGGCACCGTCTGACGTCCCAAGTCAGACCCAGGAAAAGTGAACCGGCAGCGCTTCCAAGAGCGCATTTTTTTTTAATAGCACTGCGTTGCAAAAAATTTTTTTCATTGCACTACGATGCATATTTTTTTTTATATACATACTAAACAAAACCAATGTAAAATTGAGCAACATTAACGTTGCCCTATTAGAGTATGGCCTGAAAACCATACGCAAAATTAGGCAGGCAATAATGTAAAAAAAAAAAAAAAAAAATTTTTGTTATAAAATTAATGTCAATAGAAACAAATAGAATAAGTAAATTTGACGAGATAGTTAAAAATTGTGACAAAATGGGCATAGTAGATGTAAAATCGGTAGACTCGACAGCAAATGTAATAAATATAGTCGAAGTCACTAACACCGACATGAAATTAATAACAATACTAATTGCCATCATTTTCGTAATAATCATAGGACATCTATTATATAAATTGTATACACTACATAATAGATGCATTAAAAAACGCTATCAAAGCCAGGCAAATGACCTAGACAAAATTTAAATCAAAATTATAATAAACAATAACAAGATGGATTAAAAAAAAAAATATTTTAAAAAAAAAAAAATTATTTGTTTAAAAAAAAAAAAAAGGAAAAAGACAAATTATGGTCGAGCTAAAATTATTAGCTAGGTATATTCCGTTTTTAGAGCTAGTAACAAATAAAAAACCAGCACATCCAAAGTTAATTGAAATCCTAAAGTGGATTAAAAACAACGCAATAGCACGCAAGCACATATATGATCAAATTAAAAGAATCATTATCTTGCAATATAAAAGGATGCTGAGAAACAATGTAAAAATGCCTAAAACCATTCACGAATTATTCATAGATCAGATCATCAAAGCAGAACCACTGAGTTCAGAAAGCGATGACTCTGACGAATAATAGTGAATTATTAAAAATATGTTCAATAAATGGAATGGAGCAACATCCTCACATTCTTTAAAGAACAACGATCTGAATTTAACAAATCTTACAAGTGCCTCAATAAGAGTGCATCAATTTCACACGAAACAAAATCAAGGCATTTCAATATCTTAATAGATACTTTCAATCGTTGTCAACAGCTAGTATGCGAAAAGGCATTACAATTAAACCAAATTCATTTACAGCAAACAATAGATTTTTTATCTGCATTAAAAGAACAGATAAAACACATTTCCATTAGACACAAAATAGAAACCCATTTACCTAATTCATTAGACACACCAGCGTCATTCGACGAAAAAACACTTTTAATGCCAACAAACACTTTAGAGCCAAAAATTGAAAACTCAAACACACAACAAAATAGCTCCACAATGACTCAAACAACGATTGAGTTTATTAAAACAGCCTCCTCCATACTATCTGTGTATGATGGAAAAGCTGACAACCTACAGAGTTTTATAGACGCATTGAATCTAGTAGATTCCTTAAAAGGCGAACATGAAACACCGGCAATAAGCCTTATTAAAACAAAACTGAAGGGACAAATTCAGCCAAATTTCTGAATCTACAACAGAAAAGTAAAACTGCCAACACTTATACACAAGAAGTTGAGCAACTTACAAGGGCTTTAGAAGGTGCATATATTAATGATGGTTTAACATCAGATATGGCCACCAAATACAGCACAAATTTAGCTGTCAAAGCCATGACTAAGAATTGCGCTATTGATAGAGTAAAACTCATCATGCAAGCTGGCACATTCAACAATATGAATGATGCCATTTCAAAATTTGTCGACAGTTGCACCGAAGCAACTGGAAACACCAACACTGTCCTATACTACCAAAATTACTCTCAACGTGGCGGAAGCCGCGGCAGAGGTAATTACGGGGGCCGACCTCATAACAGAGGCGGCTTCAGAAATAACAACAATAACGGCAACCGATACAATTATGGTAGAGGTAATTCTCGAGGCGGCTCGTACAGAGGTAACTCGTAAAACCAACCAGCCCCCTTGAGCAACCAACAGTAAAAATACTGAATATAAATCTTTGTCTCAGTAGCATCATTAAAATCCAAAACCAGAAAAATAATGTATCACTTACATTATTAATAGATACAGGAGCAAATGTCTCAATATTAAAAAATAACAATTTAGACTCACATATAAACCAAAACTATAAAACTAATATAACAGGAATTGGACAGGGAATAATCCAATCAATTGGACAGTCACCAATTGACCTAATTTTTGATTACTTCGTAATCAGTCACGAATTCCAAATAGTTCATAATGAATTTCCCATACCATGCGATGGAATTCTTGGACTAGATTTCATTAGAAAATACAATTGCATATTAGATTACCAAAATGATGAATTCATCATGAAACCACAGTCACTAAATTATCACATACATGTACCACTATTACACAATGATATTGATAATTCAATATTATTGCCAGCAAGATCAGAAGTAATGAGACAAATCATGCTTCGGACTACTGAATATACTGTATTAATACCAAACCAGGAAATACATCCTGGGGTATTAATAGCGAACAGTATTGTTGAAAGTAATAGTGCAATAGTCCGTATTTTAAACACAACAGATAAAAATATAAAAATTCAAAACCCCAAAATTTCATTCGAGTCAATAGAAGATTACGAAATTCAAACTAAAGAAAATTCGAAAAATAGAACTAACAAAGTGATAGACAAATTGACATTCCCAGACCAATTCAAAGTAAGGTTAACTGATCTATGTACCAAATACAGTGACATATTTGGTCTAGAAACAGAACCAATATCATGTAATAACTTCTATAAACAAAAATTGAGATTAGCAGATAAAACACCAGTTTATATAAAAAATTATAGAATCGCTGAAACCGAAAAGCCGGAAATAAACAGACAGGTCGAAAAGTTAATAAAAGATGGTATAGTTGAGCCATCAATTTCTGAATATAATAGCCCACTTCTCTTGGTACCCAAGAAATCTCTCCCAAACTCAAAGGAGAAAAAATTGCGTTTAGTAGTCGATTATCGCCAAATAAATAAAAAACTATTGGCAGATAAATACCCACTGCCAAGAATAGAAGAAATCTTAGACCAGTTAGGACGAACACAATATTTTTCATGTCTCGATCTTATGTCAGGATTTCACCAAATAGAACTAGATGAGAAATCTAGAAATATAACATCATTTTCAACGAACTCCGGTTCTTATCGCTTCACGCGATTACCATATGGTCTTAAGGTAGCACCAAATTCATTTATGCGAATGATGACACTCGCATTTTCTGGCCTTGAGCCATCCCAAGCATTTCTCTACATGGATGACTTAGTTGTCATTGGCTGTTCAGAACAGCACATGTTTAAAAATTTGTCAAACATCTTTGACCTCTGTAGAAAACACAATCTAAAATTAAACCCAGAGAAATGTGCGTTTTTCATGCACGAGGTTACATTCCTTGGGCATAAGTGCACAGACCATGGCATCCTCCCTGATGACAAAAAATATGATGTTATTAAAAACTATCCAACCCCTACTGATGCGGATAGCGCACGACGTTTCGTCGCGTTTTGTAATTATTACAGAAGATTTATTCATAACTTCGCCCAACATTCACGTCATTTAACCAGACTGTGCAGAAAAAATGTCCAATTCGAATGGACAAAAGAATGCGAAGATGCATTTAAGTACTTAAAAAAGGCATTAATGAAGCCTACATTGTTGCAATACCCTGATTTCAGCAAAGAATTTTGCATAACCACAGATGCAAGTAAACATGCATGTGGTGCCGTACTAACTCAAGAGTACAACGGTATGCAATTGCCAATTGCATACGCTTCTCGAGCTTTCACACAAGGAGAAAGCAACAAATCAACTACAGAGCAGGAATTAGCTGCTATTCACTGGGCAATAGAACACTTTAGACCATATGTTTATGGCAGGCATTTCTTAGTTAAAACAGACCATAGACCACTAACATTTTTATTTGCAATGAAAAATCCGACATCTAAATTAACAAGAATGAGACTAGATTTAGAAGAATATCAGTTCACAGTAGAATATCTCAAGGGGAAAGATAATCACATAGCAGACGCATTATCAAGAATAACCATAGAATCATTGATTGAATTAAATAGGAACATATTGATGGTCCAAACGAGATCATCAAAACGACAGAAAAACATCTGCGCAGATGAAAAAGCTATATTGCAAAAGAAAGAAAAAGAGCCCAATGTCTATGAAGTCATTAGCAATAATGACGCAAAGAAATATGTGAAAATACAATTCAGTAAAAATAATTGTTTGCTAAAAAGGGAAAACGAATTATTTCACAATTTCCAGTTAATGATTTGTACTCTAATGAAAAATTAGATTTAGGTCAATTTTTTCAAAGGCTTAATTCAGAAGCCGGATTACATAAAATCGTTAACTTACAGATGTCACCAAGTGAACAAATTTTAAAATTTGTATCACTCAATGAATTTAAAAATATGGGCAATAAATATTTAAACAAAATAAAAGTAGCGCTACTAAACAAGGTGACACAAATAGACAAAAATGACGAAGGTCATATAAAAGCAATACTGTCGAAATATCATGATGATCCTATAGAAGGAGGCCATACAGGAATTACGCGTACCCTGTTAAAAATAAAGAAATACTATTATTGGCCTAACATGACCAAAACAATAACAAAGTATGTAAAAACTTGTATAAAATGTCAACAAGCAAAAACTACAACACATACGAAAGCACCAATGACTATTACAAATACCCCAAGTTCATTGATATTGTCTTAATAGATACTATTGGTCCATTACCTCGTACAGAGAATGGAAATGAGTACGCTATAACAATAATATGTGATCTCACCAAATATCTAGTTACAATACCAGTAACAGACAAAAGTGCGAAAACAGTAGCTAAAGGTATATTTAAATTTTTTGTATTAAAGTACGGTCCAATGAAGACGTTCATAACGGACATGGGTACCGAATACAAAAATTCCCTTATTAATGACTTGTGCAAGTATATGAAAATAAATAATATACATTCAGCTGCACACCACCACCAGACTTTAGGAACAATTGAAAGAAGTCATCGAACTTTCAATGAATTTATTCGATCGTATATCTCGATTGACAAAGATGATTGGGACACATGGTTGAATTATTTCACCTATTGTTTCAATACAACCCCATCAACAGTACACGAATACTGCCCGTACGAACTCGTCTACGGTAGATTACCTAGACAATTCACAGAATTTAATATAGACAATATTGACCCTATATATAATTTAGATGACTACGCTAAAGAATTTAAGTTTAGATTAGAAACAGCTTATAAAAGAGCAAGAATATTAATAGACTTAGAAAAACAAAAACGAAAAATAGAATATGACAAACAACTAAATGACATAAGTTTAGAAATAGGATCTTTAGTACTACTAAAAAATGAGACAGCTCATAAATTAGAAAGTAAATATTTAGGACCATTTAAAGTAATAAACATAGAAGATAGAAACAACGTAAAGATAGACGTAGGTAAGAAAAAACATCAAATAGTACATCAAAACAGACTAAAATTATTTAGAACAGATTAGCTCGAGCATAATCTTATAAATTGTCGGTCTGATCAATCACAATATAATAAAAACATTTTAAACAAAATAATAAAATACAACAAAAAAAAAAAATAAATAAATTATAATAATAATAATAATAACAAGTAAAAACGTTGCAGTCGGACGCAACCGACTGCGGAATACTTTGATACCAGTAAAAGAACGGTTGATAAGGGGGAATGCAGGGGCGAAGGGAGTGGCCCATGTGGTAAACATCGCCAGCTATCATGTTACCAAATTTGGTGACTTTAGCTCAAAAACTGTGGAAGATAACTTAACTCCCAAATTTAAAAGGTGGTCGACAGAGGTAGGCGTGGCATCCAAATTTTTGAATCAAATGTTTTTAACTGTCACTATCTATCTTCCTAATAAGTTTGGTGGCTCTAGCTCAAAAACTGTTAGAGATATAGCCGATTCCGATTTTATAAGGCGGGTGGCTTAGGTGGGCGTGGCATCCAAAATTTTGATGCAGATCTTTGGTAGATGCTGCCTTCTAACTTTCTACCTAATTTACGGGCTCTAGCTTAAAAACTATAAGAGATATCGAAATTTCCGATTTTAAATAGTGGTGGCAAAGGTGGGCGTGGCATCCTAATTTTTGATGCAGACCTTTTGAAGATGTCACCATACATCTTCCTACCAAATTTGGTAACACTAGCTCGAAAAATGTGAAAACTATAGGCGTTTCCAATTTCAAGAAGAAGGGGGGATGGGGGCGGAATCAGGGGGCGTGGCATCCAAAATTCTGATGCATTTTTTGGGGAACGTCAATATCTATATTCACACAAAATTTGGTGGCTCTTGCCCAAAAAATGTGAAAACTATAGGCGTTTCCAATTTCAGGGTGAAGGGGGGATGGGGCCGGAATCAGGGGGCGTGGCATCCCAATTTCTGATGCATTTTTTGTGGAACGTCAATATCTAGCTTGACACAAAATTTGGTGGCTCTAGCCCAAAAAATGTGAAAACTATAGCCGTTTCCAATTTCAAGGAGAAGGGATGATGGGGGCGGAAGGAGTGGGCGTGGCATCCAAAATTTTGATGCAGTTTTTTCAGAGACATGACTAGCTATCTGCGTGCAAAATTTGGTAACTCTAGCTGTAAGAATGTGAGAAATATTTGGTTTTATCGGTTTTCTGTTATCGAATTTATCGATTTCCCAGCCTCCTAGTAGGCGTGGCAACCCAATCTTGACACTTTATCTGTACCGTCTATAGACAAACATAATTGCAAAGTTTCAAGTCTCTAGCTTTACGGGTGTCGAAAAAAGTTGCGTTCATACGGACAGACGGACGGACGGACAGACGGACAGACGGACAGACACCATGACGGACATTGCACAAAACCAATATACTATGAGACCTTCGGTATCAAAGTATAATAATAATAATACTAAATAGAAATATAATAATTAAAATAACTTCATAGAATATTACGTTATTTTTAAAAAGGAGGGAGATGTAGTATACACATATATCGAGGGTAAACGGTACTCAAATATATTGAACAGCAACACTTTGTTGCTGCATATAAACATAACGTAAACATAAGCCAAAGAACGACACTTTGTTGTTACATAAACATCCAGCACATTTCAAGTGGCTGGTAATATGATCGCACGAGAATGCAGCGGGCACAATCTAAGCCGCGTCAGCATTCTCACGCTTTGACCACTCATGATATATATATGTACATTACCCGCTCTCCGACATATATACATAATACATAATATACTTTAAGGTCTGGAAACGGACTTGGTCCAAAATAAAGATCAGTTTCGAATCAAAAGCAAAACGGCACTGACGTGCCTAAATGTGTACTCTCGCAACATCATTTCTACAGCATTTCTACAGATGTGAATCATATTTCGAAAAGTTGTGAAAGAAAACTGGGACAAAAGGTGCTATCTGAAAATTAATATTACACACATTGTGTGCGGGCCCCCTATAAACACCAGTTAAATGACAATGGTCACGTACTCGATCAGTTCCCAGCATTTTTTTGCAGATATGGCAATTAGCTGCATTTTTATACCCCGAACCCATGATATGGTTAAAAGGGGTATAATGGTTTTGTGCAAAAATGTAACAGGCGGAAGGAAGCATCTCCGACCCTATAAAGTATATATATTCTTGATCAGCATCAACAGCCGAGTCGATATAGCCATGTCCGTCTGTCTGTCTGTCTGTATGTATGAACGCGTCGATCTCAGAGACTATAAGACCTAGAGACTTCAGATTTTGCACATAAGCTCATCTAAGTCCTAGGCAGTACAAGTTTGTTTCCGATTTTCGATAACTATTTCCGTTTCCGATATACACATGTAATCGATTACAAAAATTTCTCGAATTTGGAAAATGTAAAAATAGGGGTTGAAATAATGGATAACGATATAGCTTTTCTGAAAATTTCATCAAAATCGGTTAAGAAACACCAGAGATATCGAAGATTGAAGTTTAGTCACAGATGCACACAGACAATGATTGTACGCGTTATGTACAGGGTTCGGGGTATCTCCTAGTCGGGAAATCTCGACTAGAGCCTTCTTACTTGTTAAATGTGGTTTCCTCACCAGCACTCAATGTCATGGGTTTAATATTACTCAGGTAAGATGTGTAAATTTCATTTACATCTGCAATAAGAGATGTAACAAATTTAACACCTGCATCTTTACCTGTCTCTAGCACAAGCTTATCAAGGGATGGGTCGAAGGAGCACTTCACATAGTACGAGAATGCTATAGGAACATGTAAAGCTGTTGCTATAACATTCTCACTAACTTTCGACTCGATGGGGGATAGCATACACTCAAAATCTGCGTATACTACAAATGGTACATCTAAACTACGATTATGATTCTTAAACTTAATGCTTGCCTTCTCCAGCAATGGAAGCGAAGACACCATCTTCCCACAATTCCTCCTGTGTTCTTCTGATAACTTTTCTGTGTGTGAAAATTTAGGCAGGTGTTGCAGAAGAATAGTTGATGTTGGTGCTCTGTCACCTGTGCGCGAACCAGTCTAAAATTCATAAAAAAAAAAAAAAGAAAGTTTATTAGTTATAAAATTTAAAAAAAGTAATGTTTTCTTCAACTCTTACCTTGATAAACTTTTTATCCACACAAAATGTGCCCGTCCACCACTCTCCAAAAGCATTAAGCTAACATGATGTTCTCGTTCTATCTCCGTTAAGTAAAGTGGCCCAATCACTTTACCATTCTCCTCATCGAACCCAAAGACATTTATACTTATTTGTGAGTTCCGCCTTTCAAACACTTTAATTTGTTTTAGTGCAAGCGGAAACTGTAACTCCTCAAAATCTAGTGTAAGTATATCACTAACAGCGATTTTTGAGCTTATAATATTTACATTATAGCTCGAACATCTTTCTGAATTGCGGTCTAGCGGTGTTTTAAGGGCAGACATTAAAGCCCATTTAAAGCAATATTCATCTGTATTTTTTATATTGATGAGTGCTTTTTTTTTCTCAATACTTTCGGTGTCTCAATATAGTTCGAAACTTTGATGGGAGTATATTTATTGATGTTAATTTCCAACCTTAAAATTTGGCTCATCGTCCATCCACTGTCCGTTTCCTGGAACTCGTCCATTTTCCTTTCAATTTGTTGAGCATGATTTTTATAGACCTCTTCTAGGTCACTTCCATTTGTTACTATGCTCATGCTGGTTTGGTGCGATTTAATAGATAAATCTAGCCCATCATCGCGCATCTTGATATATTCAGCAAATAATTCAAAGTTAATCTTACACGATATGTGCAAAGATAAAACGTTGAGTATTTGAGAAATAATTTTGGATGAAGCATCCGAGAGGAATTCCTTTGGCTCTAGAATCTCCTCACGCTTATTCTCAAAAGAAAATGTTGAAATTCGGTTTTTAAACCCGCCTGAAATCTGCTTTATTGCACTATTAACAGGCTGGAAAACACAAATTTTATGAGCATTTGATCTTATATGCCCATGCCACTTATATGTAGGTAGAAAAATCTTACACGCTTCACACCATTTTGGCGTGGTATGGGTAGTGCCGGTTCCTGTATTGATGTTGAGGGATGTGTTGAGGTAGGCAGCAATGTTGGTGTTGTACGGTGTGTTGAGGTAGGTAGCGGATGCGTTAGGGAATGTGTTGTCCCTGGTGAGTGGTGTTGTGTTGATGGCGGGGGTGGTGATGTGGTGCTTGGAGGAGGAGGTGTTGGCAAAACATTCTGCCAGCGCGTTCAGTGTTGCTGTGCTCTTCATCTTCTTGTGGGGAGGCCCATTGATAGTGGGTGGTGTGTCCGCATTGAATATCTCTGCTAGCGCGTTTAATGTTGCTGTGTTGCACACAGTCCTCTTCATCTTCTTGTGGGGAGGCCCATTGATAGTGGGTGGTGTGTCCGCATTGAATATCTCTGCCAGCGCGTTTAATGTTGCTGTGTCATAGATTACTTTGTTTTCCATTTTAAAAGTATTTAATTTTTTTTTCACTTTTTATTTTATGCACTTTAATGTTTATTAATTTTTGTTGAAAACTGTTTTTTTTTTTTTTTTTTTTTGGAACACTACGTTTTTTATGTTGGACACTCACTTCACTTTGCGAGAAACTGATCGTTCATTGAACGAAATTCTCCTTTTATTCATTTTGAAATCAGGGATAAATTATTTTCTAGCGAGCTAATCATTAATTAAATAACTTGCGTACGTATAAAAAAGGGATAGCACCACAGCTTTAAATCAACAAGCCTGTAAGATTAAAGGGAGGGTACCTAATATTAAGAATGATAAGCCTCCAGGTTTGATGCCTATTGCTTGAAGGAGGATCAGCAAGAATCACTTTCCCCCAAATTGATAAGCTCGAATATGAGCATGTTCAGTACACATTAAACACATTTTTTATCAACAAGCCCAGTTTAATGTTAAATCATGCGCATCTCTACATAACAATACACACACACGCACACACTTGCACATGCACCTGAACATGCATACGCACACACACACACACACACTTGCACACGCACTTGCGCATGCATACACAAGCCCAGCTTGATGTTAAATCATGCGCACCTGAACAAGTGTCAAGTTATTTAAAATTGTAAGTTAAATGTTTTAATAAACACAGTGATGTTCTTAACAATATCATTCTACAGGTTATAGCTCGCAATGCCACCAATGCCGAAGGCTGAAAAACGCAAGTGCATGTTAACAGAGGAGCACGCAAAACAATTCCCCTGTTTTTCAATAGGTAAGCGTGGTTATGTAAACGAAGGTTCTTGTTAAATTTGTCAAGTGAATATTAGTGTAGCATATGAAGGTGTGTATCATTTTGTGATTTTCTAAGTCAATGTCAGTGAATGTCTATGTGTTTGTTACACTTTATGTGCGCTCTTTTGTGTACAATTTGCTATAATATGTGTGTCATTTTATTGTTTCTTAGGAAAATCGGCTCTGGTGCGGCATATCGGGTCACGGGAGCACAAAGCGAAAATTCGCGATGCAACGTCGTCAATGTCAATGGACAACTTTGTCGTCAAAACTCATTCGGATGATGCGTTGAAAGTGTTTGCAGTAGAAGGCACTTTGGCCTTTCATACGGTCAAACACCATACAAGCTACAGGTCGACGGACTGCACCACAAGTTTGCTACGCTCCTTGTTTAGCGATTCAGAAATCGCCTCAAAAATATCTAGCGCTCGAACGAAGACCGAGGCCATTATAAACGGCGTTCTGTCTCCATTTTCGCTATCATTAATACGCGAGGAGCTAGCAGATATTCCATTTGTTGGAATAGGCACCTATGCAATTAACCACGGCAGCACAAAGCTTTTTCCCGTTCTCGTGCAGTACTTTCACGAATCTCATGGCATCCAAGTTCGTCTTTTAGACATTCATAGCACAAGCGACGAAAGTGCGCGAACAATTGTGGACGTTTTAATAAACGTTATATCAAAAAATAACATAAAAAAAATTAACTGCTTTTGTTGCAGACAACACAAATACAAATTTTGGTGGACTTAACTGTAAAGGGCAAAATAATGTAATGCATTTGTTGAAGTCCGAAATTAACAATAATTTAGTTGGCGTTGGCTGCCCTGCGCATGTCCTACATAACGCGGTTCATCATGGACTTGACCAGTTCGTGCTTTTTGACATTGACGTATTCGTTTACAAATTGTATAGTAATTTTTCAATATATACGGTTAGGACGAATGAACTCAAAGCGTTTTGCGATTTCGTAGATATCGAATTCAAGAAGCTGCTGAGCCACAGCAAATTCAGGTGGCTTAGCTTAAGACCAGCTGTTGAAAGAATCCTTCAGTTATTTCAGGCTCTTAAATCGTATTTTAGTTCTGTATCGAAACCTCCAGCCAAACTTAAAGAATTTTTTGAACACGACTTGGGCGAGGCCTACCTTTGGTTCGTGCATTCATTAATGTCAATTTTTCACACAGGTATGCAGCAAATGGAGCGAAAAACTAACTCAATAACGGACATAATTACTGTGATTGACGAAATTACTGAGATTTTAGAAAGCCGGCAAGAATGCAACTTTTTGCCTTTAAGTGTTCGTTCGATTTTAAAGTCCTTTTGTTATCGTCACCCATTATTACATTTTCCAAATTCGATAAATTTTTGTAATCGGTTGCATGTGTATATCGGAAACGAAAATAGTTATCGAAAATCGGAAACAAACTTGTACTGCCTAGGACTTAGATGAGCTTATGTGCAAAATCTAAAGTCTCTAGCTCTTATAGTCTCTGAGATCGACGCGTTCATACATACAGATGGACGGACAGACGGACATGGCTATATCGACTCGGCTGTTGATGCTGATCAAGAATATATATACTTTATAGGGTCGGAGATGCTTCCTTCTGTCTGTTACATACTTTTGCACAAAACCATTATACCTCTTTTAACCATTTCATGGGTTCGGGGTATAATTATTTTAAAAACTTACAAAGCTGCACAACTGCACAGCATTCAGACTATCCGTCTTCTTCTTCATCCTTCTTGCGGTTTTGTTTCCCGGTCATCCCTCTAAGCGCTTGCGGGTCATCCTTCCTTCTTTGGGCATCCTGTAGTGTTGGGGTCATCCTTCTTTTCAGGGGCATCCTTTTGTATTGGGGCCATCCTTTTCTCCAGGGGCATCCTTTTGTTTTGGGGTCATCCTTCCTTTTTTGGGCATACATCTAGGGTCATCCTTCGATGTTATTTAATTCTGTATGCAGGTAGCCAGTGCAATGGATGCCTACAGTTTGACTGAAAAATTAAATAAATTAAAATTTTGGTATAATTAAAATCATTTTATTCTTACCATGATTATGTAGGCACGAGGTCAAATGATGGCCAACCCATTTGAGAACCACGCTTTATTGTGCAAGACCTTTAAAAATTAAGTTTTAATTTTTTAATTATTTATTATATTTTGGTCTTTAATATGTAAACCTACCAAATGTATCGGAGTGGCATGACTTATTTGGCCAACTCTTCGGATATCAATACTGCAAACATCTGGGCCAGGCCTTTAAATAAAAATAAAAAATAAAATTAATGAAAATATATATTTTTTTATAAGTGTATCTTCAATTTTCCAACTTACCTATATAATTACTGTTGCAAAATTTCAGCTTTTTCGCCATGGGCCCACGATGCTTGTTTGTCCTATCCAATAGCTTTCCCGCAAACAGCCACTTCGCTTTTTTGCAGGCTAATATTACTAATAATTTTTTAAGCAATTCTAAGCGGTGGATATATCAGCTGTTTGTTTTATCGAACCAAGTTGGGTAAAGCATATTGGTTCGGCGAAGACATTCCTCAGTAATAGTCTTGCACAGGTTTCTTCAGTGCGGTGACCTATCGAAAACTTCGGCAAAGGAGTCATAATGCAAGTTGCATACGAGAAAGAAGTCGTCAGATGGATTTGTAAGGCACATTTTGTCCTTAGCGGAATTTCGTGCCTTTATCAAATCATCGTAATTCTTTCTTGCTAATGAGTCCATATGGTTGAGGGCCATATCGCATTTTTCGCAATTGAACTTCTTCTTAGCAACCAAGTAGCCGTCAAAGTATCTGCGCGACACAAGTTCCCCAACAGATACTTGAGGCGTAAATGGTGCTACTTCCTCACCATTCAGATTGATGTCAATGCGAGATTGTTGAATAGCGGGTAATGCCACGCCGTCAACATTCGCATCTATAGGATTATTGTAGTCGCAAATCCAATCCATATGCAAATCATCATCATCATCTGCACAATTGGCATTAGACAAGTATGATGTTGTGATTATCTTCATGGACATCAATCTAGCCGTTTAGTACTGCATTTCGCGTACTGAGGGGTTGGTGTTGTTCCCCAGCTTTGATCGAAAAGCAGCAAAGAAGTTTTAAAGACTATCTTGATTAAATCTTGTTGTGTGTCATTAGCAAACCTGCATGGCAATGGTTCATAGAGAACAGCTTTATGTTCCTAATGTAAGTTTCGAACTCAAGCAGTTTGTTCCTGTTTGCTAATTTGTAGGGGTTTTTACAACCGCGTTTATATGACCTGTAGTTCAGCATATCAAATCCGTCATTAAGAGCTATGACGAAATCTGCAGTGGCCAATACAATATCCATATTGTGGGTGGAAAACAGTTTGTTTTTATGGCAAACCTTAATTGCATTTCCTACTGACCTTGATAATACTTGGACAGCATATTTAACACTCATTTTCTCGTGAAATTTTGGTCGTATATGTTTCTCCATTAGTTTTGGAACCATACGAGTTGTTATGCTCTTTGTGTTAATCTCGTATAACTCAGCAATAACACTCCAGCTTGCGAGGCCGTTAGGAGTTTTCACGTTTTTGGACAAGAAGCAGTTCCTTATGCTTTTGAACATGTGTTCATAGTCATACATCAGGTAAATTTTATTGCCGTTGGAGTCATACATGACCAAACCGCCAAGTCGGTTATAAACGGATTTGTTGACGAAGCTCTGATCGCATATTACGGCTTTTACTTTAGACCCAGTTTGCTTAGGATATCCACATTCTCAATTAAGCAATGCATCGTGGTGTCCACAACCGTTTTTAAACTACCTATGCAATAGTAGGAAAATGCGTATTTCCAAGGCTGAAAAGGCCTTTGACTTGGAAAAATATAAAAGAGTTCGCAATGTCTAGCTCGCGCTTGTCGTTGCCACAATCAACGAAGCCGTCTATTTGATCTGTTGTGCTGTTGTATTCGAGCTCAGAACGTCCGTGCATTTCGTCGAATACAATTACACAATTACGTTCGCTCTGAGACATCTGTTGCACATGTTTTGCAATATTTTACAGACCTTTTCATTGATACCCGGACCAATTATTCTTATTGGGCTCCAGTTCAATAAAGTTCTAGGACTTGGCAGATTAAAAGATTGGGCATCGCGCATAAATTTGTAGCCTTTTGATGATCTATAATTGATGTTCATCAGAAGGTTTTTCTGCACATCACTGAAAGTTCTTGTGTGGCTCTCTTTCAGCAGGAGTGATGCAAAAAACTTTGATGCATCGTTATCTGCGCTGGCGAAAACCCTCAACTGAACCCTCCACGAGGGTGCCGGCTGGGCAATGGGCATCATGCTACCTCGAAACAAACGAGGGGCTAGTGGTGCCATTTGCCTTGCTGAAGGGCAGAGCGACGTCCGGCCGAGGCAATCCGCAAACCACTCAAAGGCTTCGGCGATGCGAGGGTGCGGTGAGCTGAGGCAACAGTTATCACTGCCTGGTTGGGGGGAGCTTTACACCACTCAAAGGCCTCGGCACTACGAGCGTGTGGAGCGAACCTAGGTAAGGAAAGGATGACTGGCGGAGGGGAACCCCAAACCACTCAAAGGCTTCGGCACTGCGAGGGCGAGGGGCGAACCAATGCAACGGATGTCGCCCTGCCCTAAAACAAACGAATGTATCGCATATCTACTCGCCTGTGATGCAGTAGTATGATGCTTAGCTAAGGTGAGCTCTTTGCCACTCAAAGGCCTCGGCACTGTGAGAGCAAAAAGCAAACTATGGTTCGAGGTCCTTGGCAGCAAGGCTAAAATGCTATGGGTAGACTCCCCAGACATAAAAATCACGATGGATAAGACGGACGGTCAAACACGGGTTGGGATGTCAACCCAAACGTCGGTGGGAAAGGGTTCTACCACCGGCGGGCACGGGGGGGAGAAATCCTCTCTGCGTGTCGCCAGCAACCCCTCCGCACTGGTTGGAGCAGGCCAGGACGGTTGCAAAGCTACTGCCAATCCCAACATACAAAAACCCAAAATGTGGCGAGATACCGCAGTCCGTGAAGACTCGGATTGCGAATCACATGGAGGGTCTCCTACGTCTCAAGGCTAAGAAAGCTGCTAGCTCGCCAACAGACAGTTCAAAGCCAACTAAAAACTGAAGACGGCAGATGGACAGAAAGCAGTGTAGATGCGGCAAATGTGCTCCTAGAGGCCCATTTCCCAAACTGCACAGAAACTCACACAAACGCACAAATGATATCTCCAACCACCAGAGTGGAAATTCCCGAAGATATCATAACAACACGAAGGATACTGTGGGCTATAGACTCCTTTGAGAGCTACAAATCGCCAGGTCCAGACGGAATATTCCCAGCCATGCTGCAGAGGGTCAAACATACGATCTCCCCATGGCTGAAATAAATATTTAGGGGATGTCTCAGTCATGGCTATGTGCCGGTGGCCTGGAGGACAGCGCGGGTAATTTTTCTGCCGAAAGCGGGGAAGTGCAGCCACGTGCTGCCTTAAGACTACAGACCCATTAGCCTGACCTCATTCCTGTTAAAAACGCTAGAGAAACTGATAGACCTCCACATCAGAGAGAACACAGAGATGTCTCTAGAACGCAATCAACACGCGTACACAAAGGGCAAATCGGTGGAAACTGCGCTACACTCCCTTGTTGCAACCATAGAGAAGGCACTTCACCACAAAGAATACGCCCTAGGCGCATTTCTGGATATCTCAGGCGCATTTAACAATGTGTCGACGGAGGCAATTATGCACAGCCTAAGAGCTGTGAACCCAACGGAAGCAGTACAATCCTGGGCTCAAAATCTACTGAGCAGCAGGAAAATACTAGCGGAGTGGGGAACCATAACCACTATCAGGGAAGCAAAATGCGGCACCCCCCAAGGAGGAGTGCTCTCTCCCCTACTGTGGAACTTGGTGGTAAACGACCTACTAAAGAAATTCAATCGGAAAGCACCAAAGATAACTGCATATGCGGACGACATAAGCATAATTATCATGGGAAAATGTCCAACGACAATAAGCCATGTCATGGACAACACACTAAAAGAGATACTAGCATGGGCAACGGAAGCCGGTCTAAGTATCAACGCAGACAAGACGGACCTCATTCTCTTTACCAAGAGATACAAGGTACCTCACTGGACGCCCCCCAAAATAAACGATAAACCGCTGATACCAAAGGAGAGTATTAAATATCTGGGAATAGTATTGGACAGCAAGCTGAGCTGGAAGCTCAATGTAGAAGAAAGGGTGACGAAAGCCACCAATGCGCTCTACACATCGCAAAAAATGTTGGGCAGCACTTGGGGACTCTCGCCAAGACTAACACATTGGATTCTGATCTCAATTGTGCGCCCCATACTACTCTACGGAATACTGGTATGGTGGAAGGCCACGGAGAAATCCACTTACCTAAAACGATTGGAAAAAACCCAGCGACATGCACTCATGTGCATCACAGGGGCGCTGAGGACCACACCCACGAAAGCACTACAAGCTATATTGAATGTCAACCCAGTGGACATACAGGCACGCCTAGTAGCAAAAAAGATTGCTCAGCGTCTTTGCACGATAGGCAACATGACAAAACATAACTACGGGCATAGTACAATTGGAATAGGGACTCGGGTCGAAACAGACTACATGATCCCAAAAAACAATTTCAACTTCACGCCCACGCTCTTAGGAAAAGATGATTGGCGCTCAGGAGCAGAGCAGACAGCAATCAACATATACACAGACGGTTCAAAAATGAATGAGGGGGTCGGCGCAGCAGTGTACTGCGCCGTACCGCCCATGAGCCTATCTTACAAACTACCAGACCACTGCAGTATATTCCAGGCGGAGATATTCGCAATAAGGAAAGCGGCGGAAACGGTCCTACAAACGAATACAACACTCAACGAAGTAAACATATTCGTGGACAGCCAGGCTGCAATAAAAGCCTTACAGTCGCACTACATAAGATCCCGAGACGTCCTGGCGAGCAGGGAGGCACTAGATGCGCTTAGCACGCTCAAAAACGTGCGCATCTATTGGATTCCCAGCCATCAGGGTTTCGAAATGAAAAAGCTGACTCTCTGGCTAAACAAGGAGCGACGGGACTTAACAGCCACATGGCGGAAACTCCGAACGCTACACTCGTACATGGAAACACAGGCACGGTATTCTGCAGCACAAAGGTGGACAAACACCTCTAATTGCAGGATATCCAAAATAATGTGTAAAACGCACAGCGACAAGCTATCGCAATACATGCTGAAACTATAAAGGCATGATTGCCGCATGCTTACAGGACTCCTGACGGGCCACTGCCTTGTCGCAGCTCATTCGAAAAGGCTAGGCATGACAGACAACGATGAATGCAGGAAGTGCAAGGAACCAGGTGTCAAAGAAACACTAGAGCACCTACTTTGCAACTGCCCAGCACTGGCAGCAAAACGCTTACAACACCTCCAGGCTCCCTTCCTGGCATCCCTAGAGGAGGCCAGCAAGATGGAACCGAACAAGCTTCTAGCATTTGCCCGAAGCACACAAACGCCACAGGACCACACACATAGATAGTCCCAACTTATCCGAACGCCGGCTTCACTAAGGACCCTCAGTGGTCTATGTGTGACACTTCCCCCGGGGAGGGTCAGCCGGTCTAACCTAACCCAACCTATCTGCGCTGGGAACCGTGATTGAGTTATTTGCAACATCAATGCACCGCAGTGACCAATCATTCTCCCTATCTTTTAATATTTCCAGCAAAGCCGCCTTATCTTCATTTATTTCTAAATGCTCAGCCAATAAAGTTTTGTACTTGTTTTGTACTAAGTCTCGATGCGGCAATACACTTCGCAACGAGGGCATACTTCTTCTTTTTTTTTGGCTCATTTTTATTTTGGGGCTTGCTTGTAGCGTGGCTCTCAATTATTTGAATATTGTCGTCTTCTGCTATTTCATTTTCCAGACCCATTATTGGATGGACATTTTGTTTGAGCTTCTTTGAATGTAAGTCCGATGGGTGAAAATGTTTGTTGCATATGATTTTATTATTTTTTAATGCAGGTTTTATATGACAAATATTCATTCATATTCTTTGCGTTTCATATCTAGGAAACTTATGCAGCACAGAAGGTAGATTGCTCATATTGCAGTTTATTATGCAGCAATATGTATTGCAAATGCCTGTTTTAAGACAACTTGCATGCATTGGTTTGTCTGCCTGACCTACAAAGCAATTTTGTAAAATAAACTTTCAGCTATTAATAAAACAAAACTTCTATTTTCTATATTTTTGGTGTTTCTCAACGATTTCGATGAATTTTTCACAGATTTTTATTATTTTGTATCAAGTTTCTAAATCATGTTAGACATTTTCGATATTCGATATTTTTTATGTTATCGATCACATGTGTACATCGGAAATGGAAATAGTTATCGAAAATTTGAAACAAACTTGTACTGCCTAGGACTTAGATGAGGTTATGTTCCAAATCTGGAGTCTCTAGCTCTTATAGTCTCTGAGATCAACGCACTCATACAGACGGACAAACGAACAGACAGACAGACAGGCACACAGACACACTGACAGACAAACAGACAGACAGACACACAGACACACTGACAGACAAACAGACAGACGTACACAGACACACTGACAGACAAACAGACAGACGGACATCTCTATATCGACTCGGCTGTTGATGCTGATCAAGAATATATAGTATAGACTTAATGGGGTCGGATATGCTTCCTTATGCCTGTTACACACATTTACACAAAACCATTATACGCGTTTTACCCACTTTATGGGTTCGGGGTACCTTACTTACCTTATTTAAGTGTGGGCACAGCTCCATACTTAAGGTTCCGGATGCCTATGCATTCCTCCTCAAAATGCAGGTTGCACACTCTAGTGGACGGATTTATACCAAAAACATCAAGTTTAAGGTTCTCGCACCACTCCAAATCGAAGTAGTTGGGAACGCTGAAAAATTTGCTGCCGCCAAAGCAGCTTTCTACGACTCACTTGAAACGCACTCGTTTGCACTTATTTTCAATTTTTAAACGGATTTAACAATTTAAAGTTAATAAAATAATAATAATAAATAATATGTGGGATTTCAGTTTTCATAAAAACTGATTTTAATAGCACTTTTGTAAAATCGCTTTAGATATGAACTTATCGCTTCAATCGTCAGCACAAAAGTAACAAAAATTCATTAAAAGCGAGCAATTTTTTGGTTTATGTCCCCTTTATGCAATTATTCTAACGCGCGTAAACTTTTGTTTTTGATTTGATTTCCTTTTGTGTTCCATTACATCGAACACAAAATAACACCAACCTCAAGTCATCAACCTGCAAGAGCGGTCGTGGCGCAGTTGGCTAGGTGCTTGTTTGTAAAATGTTTTTTGACCCAAGTTCAACCCCCAGCCAAATTAATCAAACTCTTTTTTCTTTCTTTTTTTTTTTGCATTTTTATTTTTAAATATATAGTGCATTCGTGTTTTATATAAATATTATATTATTAAATACAATTATTTATTTTAAAATAAAAACGGCGGCTGACTTTCAAAGCGTAGTCTGGCCTGTCTTTGTGTATGCATATTGTTGTGGACACCTAGGCAAAGAAAACGCACGAAACGTAGGTCAGGCTCGTGTTTGTGTGTTTGCATGTGTAATACACATTGTGTATGTGGACAACAAGAATAAGAAAACGCAACAAGGCAGCTAAAGTACCAGTTGCTGAGATTTAAAACTGCACAGATTTAAAATACCCTATGTCACAATAATTAGTTATTGTCTATAAAACCACAAATATAAGATTAGTATAGAAAGAAAAGTATTTAATAGCATAGTACGTTTTATAAATGTTATTTTAAATTTCACATTAAGATATATAAATTACATTTAATTAGTTATAAGTGCCCTTCCTTATGGCCAAAACACATTTTAAAACAATTGAAAGCGTTGCAGTCGGACGCAACCGACTGCGGAATACTTTGATACCAGTAAAAGAACGGATGGTAAGGAGTCTGTTTGCAAAGGAGTGGGCCGGGTTGTACGCATCGCCAGCTATCATGTTACCAAATTTGGTGACTTTAGCTCAAAAACTGTGGAAGATAACTTAACCCCCAAATTTAAAAGGTGGGCGGCAGAGGTAGGCGTGGCATCCAAATTTTTGAATCAAATGTTTTTAACTGTCACTATCTATCTACCTAATAAGTTTGGTGGCTCTAGCTCAAAAACTGTTAGAGATATAGCCGATTCCGATTTTATAAGGCGGGTGGCTTGGGTGAGCGTGACATCCAAAATTTTGATGCAGATCTTTGGTAGATGTTGCCTTCTATCTTTCTTCCGAATTTAGGGGCTCTGGCGGCAGAGGTGGGTGTGGCAGAGGTGGTTATGCAGATCTCTTGTAGATGTTACCATATATCTTCCCACCAAATCTGGTGACTCTAGTTTAAAAAATGTGGAAGATACACACATAACCGTTTTAACAACTGCGGGGGGCTGGGGGCGAAAGGTGTGAGCGTGCCATCCAAATTTTTGATGCAGTTTGTTGGCAAACTTCACTACCTATCTTGACACAAAATTTAGTGGCTCTAGCCCAAAAAATGTGAAAACTATAGGCGTTTCCAATTTCAAGGAGCAGGGAGGATGGGGGCGGAAGGAGTAGCTGTGGCATCCAAAATTTTGATGCAGTTTTTTCAGGGATGTGACTAGCTATCTTCGTGCAAAATTTGGTAACTCTAGCTGCAGGAATGTGAGAAATATATGGTTTTATCGGTTTTCAGTTATTGATTTTATCGATTTCCCAGCCTCCTAGTAGGCGTGGCAACCCAATCTTGACACTTTATCTGACTAACCCATAGACAAACATAATTGCAAAGTTTCAAGTCTCTAGCTCTACGAGTATCGAAAAAAATTGCGTTCATATAGACGGACAGACGGACGGACACCATGACGGACATTGCACAAAACCAATATACTATGAGACCTTCGGTATTAAAGTATAAATAGCATAATTATGTATATTGCGTTCATCTTTTTGATAACGCAAAGTTTCAATGAAGTCAAACTACCCTTCCTTGCTAGGGTAGCAGCAACCAGATTCAAGCAAAAGTCGAAAATTGCAAAACTCAATTTCTGTGACAATAACAAGAGAAATGAAAGAGGGCAACAACTAATCTTTGTCTCACGCATCGCACACTTTGCAATCAAAACAAAAACCTAAACAATAATGGCCGCTGGTTGTCGCCGAAAATCGACGAAACAACTGAACGAGGAATTTAAATTTTCCCCTGTTGGCACTCCCACAACGCAGAATGTTAGTTAACAGTACAGAGCACTGCTTATTTCCAGTCTTGTAATTTAATTGGTCTATGCCACTGACCAAATAATGTTATAGATGGGACATTTCTAGTACTGTTTTGGTTTCCACTACACTGTGAACGAGAGTGACCCATGATTGTTAACATTATGTTATGCTCGCTCAAAATGTTAACTCATAGCAGAGAGACCCAAGTCTGTTCCAGTTTGTATTCACTTTCAGCGGCTTTTAGGGGAAAGGGGGAAGCGGCGGCGAAACGCAAGCAATGGTTAAAATACATTAGTATTTGTATACGTGTGTATTTGCTTCATACTTTGGTAGGCTAGCAATGTTTGAGATTTTACACGTTTGCCTTTTTCGATGCCCTGCATACGCATGTGTGTGTGCATGAATGTATATGCAGAATGTTTATATGTATGCGAGCCATTTGTTTTGGAATTTATTGACCTGCCTCAACATCTATGATTTAATTTCGAACAGGTGAAGGGCGGGCTTTTGGGATTGGAAATATTCTTTATATATTTAAAAAATTTAAAAGTATTTGGCCGACTATTTTTATTTAAGTATAGCTATTTTTTTACAATTATTTTTTTGTATAGATTATACCATACAACTAAAAATATGTACTTACCCTCTAGTTCGGCCGAGCAACACTGTATTAACGTTTCGTCGACGCTTTTGTGAATGTCGTTGACGCTCGGTAATACCCCTCACTATGCGTTCGATTGACGTATTTTGTTCGGGCATGTCCGCTCAAACCGTTAACGTTTCTCAATGCACGCTGGGTTGACCCAATAACATGCAGGGAAGCGACAATAAATGAAACTCGTTTGTCCCTATGCCATGCATAGAGAGACGTAACTGCCGCTCGTTTGTCCCAATAGCATGCATAGAGCGACGTAACTGACGCTCGATTGTCCCTATGCCATGCATAGAGATACGTAATTGTCGCTAGGCCGACCCAATGCCATGCATAGAGCGACGTAATTGTCGCTTGCTTGACCCAATCCCATGCATGGAGAGGCTTCTCTCTTGACGGCAATGCGTCCACATGCATAATACAAATGTTTTACATTATAAACGTTTTTAGTTCATTTATTTATATTACTTTTTTTAAAATATATTATTATATCACATTAAAAACAATACTTGCAAATATGCCAGTAAAGACATTTACTGAAACTCCGCCGCTTTCCGCTGAAGACATTTTTGTTTGAAAAAATTTGTTTTTTGTCCCGCAACAACAAGTCGCAGCTTCTTCTTCACATTGCCACTGGCGGAGTCCGGAATGTAGTCTGGAATAAAATAGAGGAAATATAATAATATTATTAAATAAACACCGTGTAAAAATGTTTTTAATTACCAGTCTGGATATTGTTTTCCAAATTACGAGCAATCGTTGTGCAGGTGCAGTTATTGCAAGGAGTATTTATTTTTGTACTGAAATAAACGGGAACAAATGTTAGAAAATATATAAAAGAATATTTACATGGATTTGTATTTACTTACGCAGTGGAGTAGAAGCAAAACGTTTTATTTTTGGTCCCGAAATTTTTTTGCTTTATATGTAGACAATTAATTGTTAGAATGTCAAACGAGTGCTTAAATGTCAGCCGAAAATGAGGCAAAGGCAACAAAGAAAGAGAAAAGCATATCAACATGAAAAATGTTAGAGCGTCCGCCTCTCTCTATCTCTCTCTCTGTTAAGCGTTCGGCTGCAATCGTTTTCGGCTAGATGCATTGACGTTTTGGGTGCAAAGCAGTGTTGACGAAAAGACAATAACAGCCCCAGCCGAACTAGAGGGTAGGTTCATTCTGCATATATGTACATTCATGCACACACACATGCGTATGCAGGGCATCGAAAAAGACAAAAGTGTAAAATCTCAAACATTGCTAGCCCAACAAAGTATGAATGCCCAGCATATTTATTAAGACTGACTAGGAGGTACCCTATGCCCTAGACATTATTCGTTCATATATGGCCAAATCAACACGCATATTGATGCTACGCAAGAAAATATATATATAATGGGGCCGTAAAAACTTCCTTCTGCCTGTTACATACATTCGCACAGGCCAATATACCCGTTCCATCAATAGAAAAGTTATAAGGTCTCATCTAATTTCACAACAAGCGGCAGCGTGATGTGTGTGTACACAAGAATGATCATATATGACCATTTATGTATGTATATCTATCATTCTTGTGTATACACATCGAGAATGGGCAAATGCAATAGCAGCACTTGCTGGTGGCTGTGACGCAAAAACAGCACAACGTAAAAACTACCCTTTGTTTCCGATTTTCGATAACTATTTCCGTTTCCGATGTACACATGTTATCGATAACATAAAAATATCGAATATCAAATATGTGAAACTTGGTACAAAATTATGAAAATCTGCAAAAATTTCATTGAAATCGGTTGAGAAACAACAGAGATATCGAAGATTAAAGTTTAGTCACAGATGCATGCAGACAATGAACTATTTACGCGATTTGTATAGGGCTCTGGGTAACTCCTAGTCGGGAAATTTCGACTAGAGCCTTCTTACTTGTTGAACTAGAGTCACCAAATTTGGTAGGAAGATAGATGGCAACATCTACCAAACATCTGCATTAAAATGTTGGATGCCACGCCCTCTCAAGCCACTCGCCTTATAAAATCGGAATCGGCTATAATTATCAGATTTTGAGCTAGAGCCACCAAACTTGGTAGGAAAATAAATGGCAACAGTTAAGAAAATTTGATTTCAAAACTTTGATGCCACACCCACCTTTGCCGCCCACCTTTTAAATTTGTAGTTGTTTAGCTTTCTTCCAGACTTTTTGAGCTTAAGTCGCCAAATTTGGTAACACAATAGCTGGCGATGTTTACCACGCGACCCTTACCATCCGATCGTTTACTGCTATCAAAGTATTCCGCAGTCAGTTGCGTCTGCAACGACTGCAACGATTTCACTTGTTTTCTTTTGGGACTGTCTACTTGTTTTGTGGCTCCCACCAGATTTTTGTTGAGCGCCTCCAGGGACTTCTCTAACTTATCTGTTGATGATATTATTTGCGGCCTTGGTAGGCTATTTTCAATTTCTTTCTTAAACTGTACCCAGTCTATGTTCCGCATGTTTCTATATGTTTTTTTTTTATTATTTTTTTACTCTCAAAGTTCACTCGGAATTGAGTGTACCTGTGGTCCGAGAAGGAGTGTCATCTAAGGACTCTCCATTCTGTTACCACGGTATTCGGTATTGACGCGAGGGTGATGTCTAGCACGTTAGATTAAGTGGGACCAACGTAAGGCGTCTCTTCTCCCACATTTAATATCTTGAGATTAGTTTGTAGTATGAAATCTTGCAGTGGCTCACCTCTATCGTTAATGTCACCGCTGCCCCATACCGTGTTATGTGAGTTAGCGTCAGTGCTTCTTTGGCTCTTCCGCTTTCTCTAGTCGCGCGAGCTCTTAAGGTGGTGTGACGTTTTCGTTAGCCATGTAGTAGGATGCCATCAAGATTGGCTCCTCTGCCACCTTCCAGCGCTGCCACTGTTAAGTCGTCAGTACTGTAATTATACATTAAGCATAGACGAATAAATGTAAAAAGACTGGTAACCAGAGCCGCGATAACGCAACGAGAGCCCAGCACATTTTCGAAGCATACACAAGTAACGAGTAGCGGCAAGTTCCCCTAACATCGCACAGCTGCGTTTGTTTTGAATTTTGCTTCTTTGTTTTCAACCTGCGTTTGGCGCCATATTTGTATTTTGCGTTTTGTTTATGCCCTGCTGATTATGATTTTTTTCGCAGGGCATGTGCACTAATATGCATTTACGCGCTGATTACGATTGAATTAATATTATGAAGCTAATTTTTATAGTATCATACATTAAGAAAACTAAGTAACCAGTAGTAAGTATAAATAATATTTTAGGGCTTTTAGTTTTGAAAAAAACTGTTGTGTATCGCACTTTTGTTTAATGGCTTTAGATCTCAACTAGTCGCTTCAATCGTCAGCACAAAAGTATCAAAAACGCATTAAAAGCGCGCAATTTTTTGGTTTATTTTTCCTTTATCCACTTATTCTAACGCGCGTAAACTTTTGTTTTTGATTTGATTTCCTTTTGTGTTCCATTACATTGAACACAAAATAAGACCAACCTCAAGTCATCAACCTGCAAGAGCGGTCGTGGCGGAGTTAGCTAGATGCTTCTTTGTAAAATGTTTTTTGACCCAAGTTCAACCCCCAGCCAAATTAATCAAACTCTTTATTTTTTTCTTCTTTATTTTTTGCATTTTTATTTTAAATATATAGTACATTCGTGTTTTATATAAATATTATAATATTAAATACAATTATTTATTTTAAAATAAAAACGGCGGCTGACTTTCAAAGCGTAGTCTGGCCTGTCTTTGTGTGTATGCATATTGTTGTGGACACCCAGGCAAAGAAAACGCACGAAACGTAGCCTAGGTCAGGCTCGTATTTGTGTGTATGCATGTGTAATACACATTGTGTATGTGAACAGGAAGAATAAGAAAACGCACCAAGGCAGCTAAAGTAGCAGTTGCTGACATTTAAAACTGCACAGATTAAAAATACCCTATGTCACAATAATTAGTTATTGCCTATAAAACCACAAATATAAGCTTAGTATAGAAAGATAAGTATTTGAAAGCATAGTACGTTTTTTAAATGTTATTCTAAATTTTACATTAAGATATTTAAATTACATTTAATTATTTATAAGTGCCTTTCCTTATGCCCAAAACACAATTCAAAAATATCATAATTAAGTATATTGCGTTTATCTATTTAATAACGCAAAGTTTAAATAAAGTCAAACTACCCTTCCTTGCTAGGGTAGCAGCAACCAGATTCAAGCAAAAGTCTAAAATTGCAAAACTCAATTTCTGCGACAACAACAAGAGAAATGAAGTGCGGCAACAAACAATCTTTGTCCGGCACATCGCACACTTTGCAATCAAAACAAAATGAAAACAATAATGGCTGACTTAATTCGGCGAGTATGGAGGGGAAACCTGCCAAAGCAAATGACAAAAATTACTCGCTATATTCTGTTTCCCCTTGTGTATGCTTCGCAATTGTGCTATGTTCGTTTAACAGAACATCGCCGGCTCTGGTTACCAGTCTTTTTACATTTATTCGTCTATGCATTAAGTAAGCATAGATACCCTTCCTTACTAGGATCGCGGTCCATTTTCTATTCACTGTTGTCGGGTAGCATATGTTGTATTTCGGGCTGTTCAGTCCAGGTAAGCAGGAGCTCCGCCTATGCCAACGTGTTTTTATGAAGGTTAACCTGAAGGACCCTCAGCTGCATGGCTATTTCTGGTATCCTCCACGGATTGGACCTCTACCACGGTTATGTCCGCATCCTCGTCCTCCAACTCCAGGCTCTTGGTGGCGTGAGTGACATCCGCCAGGTCATGCTCCACTTCACCTGCCATCAGCGAATTCGTATTTTTGTCGTCGGGGGGGCTCGCTTTTTGAGACGCAGGTACACGCTGCCCACGCCCCACGCCATCTTCCCAAATCTAGGGTATATTTCCTCGGCCTCCGTATGGACTTGGAGAACAATTTGCAGACCTATTTTGTCGGGCTACTCAATGTATATCACCTTCCAATCAACGGATGACTCGTCCAGATTTTGCCACTTGAGAAGCTGCAGCGCCTGGTCCGCCGGAACAACCCGAGGGAAGAGTACCTTCGCCTTCGGTACGGACGGAATACAAGCTCTATCCATTACCGTCTCGGGGCACCTTCCCACGGAGCGTTCAGCGCAGCCACGACGCCGGCGACCCACTATAGGGTAAGGTTATCATTGTAGCTGAAAATCTTGACAGCAGCAAGCCAGCCCGATCCATCAAAAGAGATCGGAAACGAGTCCGGTTCACCCATACTCTTCAGAAGCTCTTCGAACAGCAGCACCTTCATCTTCTTCCACTGTTTGGGCTGCATTTGGCCGTTTGGGTCGCTCCGGTAGATGAGCGCGACGACTAAGTGTCACCCCGCCACATCGCTGGCTCTCGGTAAAAGAAACAAGTAAAGAATTTAGCAGACGTTGGCTCAATCGGGTGATTTGTTTAGCTTTTGTTAAAACAGATTATTTTCTTAAAAAAAACTCTAGTACAATGTTAGTTACTGGGAATACAATAGTAATTTATTAGTTTTAAGCAGACTTTTTGGAATGCTTGAAATTTGAAAATTGCTTAAAATTAAGCTTTTGTATGAAAAGGAGGAAAACGTGGCTAAAAATTTAATTTTTTGCAATTTTGAAAAATTATAAAAAATCCTAGAGAAGTAATTTTTGAAAAAGAATTTTACTCACTATTAGAATTATTTGGAGAAACTTTTTGGAGCAAAACATTTTTTGTTAAAGTCCGAAGAAAAAAGTTTAAAAAGTGTACTTTTATTAAAGAAAAAATTCTAAAGTTTCAATGGGTGCTTAATGGGTTAAGGAAAGTTTTGTATTATTCGAACGGAATTTAAATGTCGTTTGCATTGATAACAAATTTTACATGCAGAGTAAGTTCAAATTATGAGTAGACTTAGCTTTCAGTGTTGTCAAAATACTTATGCCTTTGATAGTGTTTGTGTCTGTGTAAGAAGTTGGGAAGCATTCAATACATAAACTGACTGCTGAAGGGCGTCGCAACTGGCACTTGTAACCAGGTGGACTACGGAGAAATTATGAATGTTTCTTGTAGGTTTTCCTAAGAACACTGATTTTATTAACGAAAAAGTAACAATATTTATAGGTAAAAATAGCTTAGCTTACAGGTGTGTGTTGTCAATTAAAATTGGGTTATTGTGTACTCAGCAGTTGCAAGCAATGCAGAATAGCATATTTAGCAACTACCGGGTTGGCTGACCGCAACTATTGCGACACATATTGTGCATTGTGCAGTCAGCGATATTCTGTGTGTTCAGCATAATTTGGTATTGGTTACAGTTTTATTGTGTCAATAAATATAGGGTATTGTGTATGGTCTTGACATAGTTTAACATGTGTTAATAATTTGTGTGTCATTCTTACATAGCCATGTGCAGTTATTTGATGTCTTATAATATAAATGTGTGCTGACTTGTATACGACTTAACATTCTCCCGGCCGTTGAAACGGTTTTCAACCATCCTGTAAATCCAGTGTAAATCGTCTTGGGGATGCTGATGGAGCGGATGTATCGGTGGCCTCATTCCTTGTGGTTGTGGGTTGAAAGGTCCATAGGCGTTGCTTCCGTATTGCATAGGCGCACACTACAATGACCGATATCAATAAAGCAGCGTAAGCGGCTATATGATGGTGTTGGACCGAGTTTATTTGGTTGGGCAAATCTTCTTTGTTGAGTGCTAACAGTTAATAGTGCATTTACACTGGCGCCGCTAAAAAAGCCTTAGTGGTTAGCGGCGAAACAGTTAATAGTGCATTTACACTGGCGCCGCTAAAAAAGCCTTAGTGGTTAGCGGCGAAAGTCATTTACATTGGCAAAAAGTCTTTAGAATCAGCTGTTTTTATACTTTAATACTTTTTGTTTACTTTTGTTGTGATTGCTGAAGAAGAAGAAATTTTAAAAATAAAGCAAAATTTAAATTTATTGATGCTGGCCATGCAAATTGGTGATAGTATTAAAAATATTGCAATAATTAATAATAATAATACATTTTAAGCAGTTTTGTTGATTGCGAAAACGAAGAAGCGGCAGCAGCAACGGCTGCGCTAAATATGTTGTTGCAGTTCGACTGTATTAGCACGCGAAGTGTCTGGATGCTCGAGCGCAATGGTTGTTATTTGGAGATAGATGTGCCAATGTTGAGTGAGCATTTGTTCAAGAAGAGCTTCATGATGGAAAGAAGCCTCTTAAAAGTTAGTCTATGCCTTGCCTCAAATGGAAAGAAAGACTCCAAGAGCGTGCATCCCACTAGATAAGCGAGTTGCCGTAGCTTTGTACAGCCTGGGCTCATCCGCTGAGTACAGAACCGTTTCCAGGTTGTTTGGCATTTCGACTGCTTGCCTGTGCAATATTCAGAAGGAGTTCTGCAAACTTGTTTGGCAAATTTGTTGACCCAATCAAAAATTGAGGTTTCTTTGCAAAAATGCTTTCCAAGCTTTCCGACAAGCGCTTTTGTTTTTGGCCGACATCCACTTGAAAATAAATTGTTTAATTACAATAATAATAAAAATATTTTATATTTTCAATAATTTTGTACTTACTTGCACATTTGTTTTGATTTTGAATCAGCTGATTGCTGTTGCCGCCATCAGTAATTTGACCAAAAGTATCGATTCATCGGTAAAAAATGTCTTTATTTGAGCCTGTAGAATAGCGGCGCTCTAGCGGCGCAAGAAAAAGTCGCTAAATTCAAATTTAACGGACACATTTTGTATGGTAAAGGCTAAAAATATCGGAGACCTTATGGCGAAATGCTAAAGGCGTTGCTAACGGCGCCAGTGTAAATGCACTATTAGCTGTAAGTCGGCCAGATCCATGTCTTCTTGTACCTTGTACTCCGATGTGTTGGTTTTAGTTGACGGTACATTAGTGATGCTTGGCATGTTGATGTCGCCAAAGCGGGCGTAGCTTTTCCTCACCTGACTTACTGTACTGATGCTAATGTCTACGTTGCGTGCAGTACAGCCAGATGATAAAGATAGGAGTCCGGTGTCTTCTAGTCGTATTGTAGATGGTGTTCCGTTGCATACGGCTTCTAGTTCCATTGCAGAATGTGTTGCAAAGATCCAGTTATTCGGTTGGTGTGTTTTTTCCCATACCATTCTTGTTGTTCTGTGCGTTGTTTGGCACATCGTTGGTGTCTTATTGTTAAAGAGTTGGAACTCGCATCTGTTGTTCACATTAAACACAGCTTGATGATCAAAGCATATGTATTCTTCGTTCGGTAATGTAAGACAGCGGTGTAGATCATCCTGTGTAAGTCCCATGAATTGATCCCTGTGGTTGTTTACACCTATGATCGGCGTTTTTAGCTCGAACAATTTCCAACTAGTAGAGTTTCACAGAGGAATTGGCACCAAATTAAACAGTTCTAATATTGATGTTGACACTAGTGGTAATATTACTCTGAATATCACATGAGTGTCGGTGGCTGTGCCTTCTGCTCGCATAATTCTGTACAGTTGAATTACGTTGGATGAAGTCACGGGTAACATTTGATCTGATGTCAAATGATCCCGTATTTGATCCAAGTGATCCCTTAGTTGTTTAGGGGAAATCAATGTTGGGCTTATAGTGTGGTGGCAAACTCCTGTTAGTACGTCCACTATTTCCAATTGCATGCGCTAAAGAGTAGCTAGCAATGTTAATTGAGTTGTTAATGCCAAGTAATTTTCTGTAAGGCGTGCGCCAGTGTACTTTCCTCTGCTTTGGCTAATGGCAGCTACTTGTTGTTCAAGTAGTCAGCCGCTTGTCCAATGTAGACCTTGTTTTCTTGACAACGTTAATGGTTGAGTCAAGTACTGAGGTTTGATTTCTCATCAGGTTCAGTAAGAATTCCTCGTTGGTTTGTACCTTCTTTATGACCTTAGTCATTTTATTGGCGTAGTCCGTGTCTAATACTCCAAATAGACTGTTCGCAATATTACCCACTGCATCAAATGGGGAGCGGCGTTTGCGAGTATGTTGCATGAGTGAGTTTGCCATTTGCAATTCATCATACAAGTGTTGATAGTGCTGTGATATAGCATCACATGTGTGTATGTTGTTTATTTCTGGGCATATGTATTGGAACTCCTTTATGCCTTTATTAAATGTCTTCATGTCTCGCCAGTATGGGTCCAATTCATAGTATACAACAGTGGTGTCCAAACTCACACAATGAAAGCGTTGCGCTTGTGTGCGAAGCAGCGAAACACTAATGCAGCTTAGCGAATTACTGCGCGTTTGACTTCAGCCGAACACATGAGTCGTGAGAGCAAATGCAGCCGAACACGCGCATCGTGCGAGAACAATTTGCCGACAGAATTTTTCTTGACAACCACGCGTGGCTGCCTTTTCAAATTTTGGAACTTCGCTGGTGTTTACACAAGAATTATCATATATAACCATTTATGTATGTATATCTATCATTCTTGTGTATACACATCGAGAATGGGCAAATGCAATAACAGCCCTTGCTGGTGGCTGAGACGCAAAAACAGCACAACGTAAAAACTACCCTTTGTTTGAATATTCAATTATTACATTATTATTATATTATTATATAAAATTTATTTTAAGTATTTAAATACAAAATAAGTTTATTTTATTTCGTATTTATTATGTTATTTTCAGCGTGTTTGATGATTTAATAATGCCCTACCAAATTGCCAAAATATTAGTAAACACATATTATACATATCATATTTCTTTTATCTAGTTAATAAACGAAATTTCAAGTAAAGTCAAACTACCCTTCCTTGCTAGGCAGCAACAAGCGGATTAAAACAAAAACCTCGGCAAAGCTTGCCCAGCAAAATATGAAACAAATGCACACTTATACCAATACTAATGTATTTTTACCGCCGCTTCCCCCTTTCCCCTAAAAGCCGCTGAAAGTGAATACAAACTGAAACAGACTTGGGTCTCTCTGCTATGAGTTAACATTTTGAGCGAGCATAACATAATGCTAACAATCATGGGTCACTCTCGTTCACAGTGTAGTGGAAACCAAAACAGTACTAGAAATGTCCCATCTATAACATTATTTGGTCAGTGTCTATGCCTAAAAACACTAGCCGGGCTGCTGCAAACGAAGAGCAACTGACACAAAAGCATCTGCAAATGCTGCTTTCTCGCTCTCTCATCATTGAAGAGCGGCGAAGAATGCACAAACACATACATGTCATGTGTGCGTGTGAATGCCTGCTCGCTCACATACGCACGCATACATACACGCGACTTCAGCTAGAGCCCAAGTCCGTTGTGTTGCTTACAGCAGAGCAAGCAATAGAATGACGTTGCGTTTTTGGGCGGCCAGCTCTTCCTGTTAAGTTTTCGACTCTTCTTCTTCCTGGATCGGATGTTCAACATTTTGACGGCAATAAGTTTACAGTCGATTTAAGGTCTCTATGTTATTCTATGCTCAGTGAAATCAGTGATGTCAATTTTATTTTATTTTTTTTAAAAAAAGGCCAAAATGTCCGTAAAATACGGAAAAACAGGATGAAAAGCAAAAAAAAAAAAGGACAGAAAACCGGACTGTTTAGGGCATCAGCTGATGCTGTTTGAGTGCGTTGCCCTGTTTTCGCTCTTAAATTTGCAAGCGCTCAAAGTAGCGCTGCTCTCTCAAGCTATCTTGCCGTTTTTTCTATAGCTGTACTTCTCTTCTTTGCTACTTGCATACCTACCTAAGCCGAGCACGCATGCATATTCTCTCTCTGATGTTTTTTCGAATCGATTGGTTGCGTGTAATGCAAGTTAGCGGAGCATTGAACATTGTGAATTATTAAATTGTATAAAATCTGTAAGACAAATATAAAAGAACGCGTCACGCTCTTTTTGAAAATAAATGTCAGGCGATCAGCATAATAAATGACTCTGAAAAACTTAAAGACATTGTGCCGGTTTTCTCGGCAGCTCCCAACATTTTGGTGACCCCGACGTGATTCGACGCGTTTCTTGGTTCGTCTTGTGTGTAATTATCATACAGGCAAATATACATACATATGTATGTATTTGCACGTGCTCATAAACATTGCTTGTTTATGCCAAACAGCGGAAAAACTCCAAATGTCCAGCACTGCTGCCGTCGCTAGAAAACTTACCACAGGCCGAGCCTGCTAGCCGACGGCAGCCTTAACATAAGCTAACTTGACCGCTGTAATTAGTTCGTATTAACACGTGTGAAAGAAAAGTTCACCTTGAAGACAAAACGAATAAAAGATCACAAAGTTAAACCTAACCTAACGTGTACTTAATCCTACGGTGAGACGCCCCCCGACGAAACATTAGTGATCAGCGACATTCCATCCCTCCAGTTTTCGGCAACGCATAAAAGGAAAACAGATAAGTACATTTAAAGTTCCATGAATACTTGCATACATACCGAAATATTTTCTCCGTCCGCAATCTTACCACAAGTACCAAAGTTACTCCTTCCATAATCCGTGGTACATTTCATCCATTAACCATCCAGTAGACAAGACTCAGCTGTTTTAAAATAAGCAAAAAAAATCCATTTGAATTATTAAGCAAACTCACATATGTACATACATACATACATATATCCAGACTTACTTACAGTGAGATCCACTTGTTGTCCGAGTTGCACTTATTTAATGTCTTCCAGAACATATTTGATTGCAGTTCCTGCCGTGTAAAAAGAAAACAAGTAAGAAGGCTCTAGTCGAAATTTCCCGACTAGGAGATACCCCGAACCCCATACTTAACGCGTAAAGTCATTGTCTGTATGCATCTGTGACTTAACTTATATCTACGATATCTCTGGTGTTTCTTAACCGATTTGGACGAAATTTTCAGAAAAGATCTACCATTATTTAAACCCTAATTTTTACATTTTCCAAATTCGAGATTTTTTTGTAATCGATTGCATGTGTATATCGGAAACCAGAATAGTTATCGATAATTTGCAACAAACTTGTGCTGCTTATTGTATAGGAGAACTTATATTCAATATCTGAAGTCTCTAGCTTTTATAGTCTCTGAGATCAATGCGTTCATACATACAGACAGACGGACGGACAGACGGACATGGCTATATCGACTCGGCTGTTGATGCTGATCACGAATATATATACTTTATAGGGTCGAAGTTGCATGCTTCTGCCTGTTACATACTTTTGCACAAAACCATTATACCCCTTTTACCCATTTTATGGGTTCGGGGTAGAAAAACATTCTAACATTAATACATGTACCTACGGTAACATTTATACACATGTACTTACAAGCTAGCAGCACTTGCCGTTCGTTTTGTGTTTTTGCTTTATGCGCAGGCGTGCATGCATAACCTGCCCTTGTATCAACCCTTTGTATATGAACATACATACATACATATATAACTACACATATAATAACTAAACATAGACAATAATTGTTATTCAGTAATACATCTATTTGGTTAACTTTTTTTAAAAATTTGTTCACCTACATACATATGTACGTACACGCATTCACATCACACATAACCTTACACTTGCGACATACATAATATGTACATATGTATGTACATACATCACTTGTGCATCGCATACATAAATTCCTAAAACTAAATCAATTGCACAATTGCATGTTGATGGTATGAACATATGCCACACACACGCACACAATAGCAGAACAATAAACTAATAGCGTAATGCCACTGCTCAGTTATTCTCAGTTATGTCAGTTAACAGTAACTGAGGTTCAGTTTGCATGTATTCTCCCATAAGGAATTAACTGAACTAAAACTGACCGTAAATATTTACTGAAGAATAACTGAAGAGGAACTGGTTCATTTGAACACTTGTTCGATAAAACATCGCTGTTAATGGGCTCTTTTAATGTTACAGTCGCAAAACAGATGATTGTGAATAGCAGAAATTGTGAATAGGTAGGCACAATATTTTGTAATATTCAAAAAAGAATTAAAAATTTTGTTTATTGATGAATTATCATAGGAAACAATTGAACTGGGAGCAAAGTTTCAAAGGATTGCTTTTAAAACTGTGGGCGGATAATTTTGTTGCACTTAGGGCAGTTCAGAATAACTCCCACGTATGTACATACAATAGATACGAAAATGGACTTGTACTGCGTCTGCAATGTAAGCAAGAAAGCTTTTTTGCATTAAAATAAGTCAGTAAAGTTTGCAATACGCAATTACTTATTTGCAATATAAAATTTCGGTCAGATTTTACCTGTTTTTCGTAAAAAAAAATCAAACCAAAAATAGCCGAAAAGCTGATTCATTTTCGGAGGTTCAGTAACAGAGCAATGGAAACAGCATTCGTCAGTTACTGTTAAAATTTACGGAATCGGAGCATTGGAAATACGCTATAAAACAATAATCGCTGCCCTTGTAAGTGCATTAATTGCAGCACTTGCCAAGATTCCGGCTCTAACATAACACAAATAAAACAAGTAAGAAGGCTCTAGTCGAGATTTCCCGACTAGGAGATACCCCGAACCCCATACTTAACGCGCACAGTCATTGTCTGTATGCATTTGTGACTATTTCAATCTTCAATATCTCTAGTGTTTCTGAACCGATTACGGTGAAATTTTACAGATTTTCATTATTTTGTATCAAGTTTCTAAAACGTGTTTCAGATTTTCGATATTTTTATGTTATCGATTCCATGTGTATATCGGAAACGGAAGTAATTATCGAAAATCGGAAACAAACTTGTACTGCCTAGAAGTTAGATGAGCTTATGTGCAAAATCTGAAGTCTCTAGCTCTTTTATTCTCTGAGATCGACGCGTTCATACATACAGACGGATGGACAGACGGACATGGCTATATCGACTCGGCTGTTGATGCTGATCAAGAATATATATACTTTATGGGGTCGGAGATGCTTCCTTCTGCCTGTTACATACTTTTGCACAAAACCATTTTACCCCTTTTACCCATTTCATGGTTTCAGGGTATAAAAAACAATTGCAAATATAACACAATTCACAATAAAAAACATAACTTAATAACTGGCCGAGCATCACAGAGAGATTAATGCTTAATAACGATTTTTTTGTTACACCAACGCCGGCATAAAACACGAGTACAACATAAACAACATATGCCCTTGTGAACTTACAAGTTCCGCACTTGTGAACCATCCAGGTGAACAAAAAATTAGCCCGTCTCCACTATTTCTGCTTTATAAACGCAAAGCGTGTGTTGTGTTAGCTTTTTTGTGTATGTCAGAATATTCGTGTATGTTGCACTCCAGCATTTATAATAATTTTTGTCAAAGTTTCTATACCAGTCCGTTCCGCTGTTCATATTCTGTTCCATTTTCCATTTCGTTCCGATTTGGAAAACTCAATTTATTTATAAATACTATTTTATAAACTTTTTTTCTCGGCCGTTACAGCGTCGGGTGTTTAACTTGTAAATATTCTTTTACGAGTTCTCTCTGGCCCACGTCCACTTGGTTCCAAGTTGGTAAATAATTCAAAATATTTATATATACCTTGTCTTAATTACTTTGTCCGTAACATTCCAGTCCAAGTCTGTAAATATTCTTTAACACACATTGTTTCTAGCCCATTTCGTTCCAATCTGGTCCTATTTCCTGTAGTATGCATGACAATCTGTCATATACCCACTATATTGCAGGGTATTTAACCTTCAGACATAGTAACACTTTGTTGCTATGTATATACAAATATAACGCAGCTACACAAACGGTCAGCTCACTTGAAATCTGATCGGCCACTTATGAGCGGGCCGATCGCGAAGTTTGGGATCCGCAACGTAAGCGCTTTAGCCCTTACGAGCCAGTGCTTGCCTTATATATGTATATTAAATGTATATGCATTCTTTGCCTTCTGCATATACACATATACATATACTACAACTCTCTCTCTCTCGACCGCTGCAGCCGGCGATCAAATGAATACACAAACAAACATATACATAAGCCGCTCTGCTGCGACAGAGCTTTATACATAAGCAACCCAATTATGTATTTAGGCTAAGAATTCTTTTGATTAAAATAAAGAGACCATTCAAAAACCTAATACGAAACAGCACAGAAGTGCTCGAGTTTTATATACAAAAACAGTGTTACTATATGGCGACTGTGACATAGTGTCACAAGGATTCAAAGTGACACAGGTGACAAAGGACATTGCATGAATACATTATCGACATTTTGCATGGCAGGAACAGCAACTGGAAAAACTGAGTGAGTAGAGATGGAGTTATGGCTAACCGTGGTGGAGTGAAAAACAAAATAAAGAAAAGAATAGCGCACATAAAGTGGCTACTATTTAAAAATCAAACAACACCCCCCTGGGCAACTGCCCAAAAACTACAAGAAGAACTTGACTTTCTTAAATCGTGCCTTATAAAAAAAGAAGCCACTAACTCCAGCTCACTCAGTTATTAAGACAATTAAAACCGAAATAAATACAACACCACCTCCACTCCCTAAGCAAACACCACGGAAACCAAAAACGTGCCCGAAAGATTGCCCAGGACCACTGGAAAACCTGTGCGATGACCGGCACCGGTATCGCCTGAGCCCATAGGCCCAGGACAACAGCAGCTAAACCAACAAGCGTGAGGGGCAGGCCGCCTCTTACGCCAACGAAGGAGCATCAGCCAACCGACGACGACCAGCTGATGCAGCCAAGAAGGACGACACACAAAAACAAGTAAAAACGTTGCAGTCGGACGCAACCGACTGCGAAATACTTTGATACCAGTAAAAAAACGGTAGATAAGGGAGAATGCAGGGGCGAAGGGAGTGGGCCATGTGGTAAACATCGCCAGCTATCATGTTACCAAATTTGGTGACTTTAGCTCAAAAACTGTGGAAGATAACTTAACTCCCAAATTGAAAAGGTGGGCGGCAGAGGTAGCCGTGGCATCCAAATTATTGAATCAAATGTTTTTAACTGTCACCATCTATATTCATAAAAAGATTGGTGGCTCAAGCTCAAAAACTGTTAGAGATATAGCCGATTCCGATTTTATAAGGCGGGTGGCTTAGGTGGGCGTGGCATCCAAAATTTTGATGCAGATCTTTGGTAGATGCTGCCTTCTATCTTTCTACCCAATTTACGGGCTCTAGCTTAAAAACTATAAGAGATATCGAAATTTCCGATTTTAAATAGTGGGCGGCAGAGGTGGTCGTGGCATCCTAATTTTTGATGAAGACCCTTTGTAGTTGTCACCATATATCTTCCTACCAAATTTGGTGACTCTAGCTCGAAAAATGTGAAAGCTACAGGCGTTTCCAATTTCAAGTAGAAGGGGGGAAGGGGGCGGAATCAGGGAGCGTGGCATCCAAAATTTTGATGCATTTGTTTGGGGAACGTCAATATCTATCTTGACACAAAATTTGGTGGCTCTAGCCCAAAAAATGTGAAAACTATAGGCGTTTCCAACTTCATGGAGAAGGGCGGATGGGGGCGGAATTTGGGGCGTGGTATCCACAATTTTGATGCATTTGTTTGGGGAACGTCAATATCTATCTTGACACAAAATTTGGTGGCTCTAGCCCAAAAAATGTGAAAACTATAGGCGTTTCCAATTTCATGGAGAAGGGTGGATGGGTTCGGAATCAGGTTGCGGGGCATCCAAAATTTTGATGAATTTTTTTGGGGAACTTCAATATCAATCTTGACACAAAATTTGGTGGCTCTAGCCCAAAAAATGTAAAAACTATAGTCGTTTCCAATTTCATGGAGAAGGGCGGATGGGGGCGGAATTTGGGGCGTGGTATCCACAATTTTGATGCATTTGTTTGGGGAACGTCAATATCTATCTTGACACAAAATTTGGTGGCTCTAGCCCAAAAATGTAAAAACTATAGTCGTTTCCAATTTCATGGAGAAGGGCGGATGGGGGCGGAATTTGGGGCGTGGTATCCACAATTTTGATGCATTTGTTTGGGGAACGTCAATATCTATCTTGACACAAAATTTGGTGGCTCTAGCCCAAAAAATGTGAAAACTATAGGCGTTTCCAATTTCATGGAGAAGGGGGGATGGGTTCGGAATCAGGTTGCGGGGCATCCAAAATTTTGATGCATTTTTTTGGGGAACTTCAATATCAATCTTGACACAAAATTTGGTGGCTCTAGCCCAAAAAATGTAAAAACTATAGTCGTTTCCAATTTCATGGAGAAGGGCGGATGGGGGCGGAATTTGGGGCGTGGTATCCACAATTTTGATGCATTTGTTTGGGGAACGTCAATATCTATCTTGACACAAAATTTGGTGGCTCTAGCCCAAAAAATGTGAAAACTATAGGCGTTTCCAATTTCATGGAGAAGGGTGGATGGGTTCGGAATCAGGTTGCGGGGCATCCAAAATTTTGATGAATTTTTTTGGGGAACTTCAATATCTATCTTGACACAAAATTTGGTGGCTCTAGCCCAAAAAATGTAAAAACTATAGGCGTTTCCAATTTCAAGGAGCAGGGATGATGGGGCGGAGGGAGTGGGCGTGGCATCCAAAATTTTGATGCAGTTTTTCAGGGATATGACTAGCTATCTGCGTGCAAAATTTGGTAACTCTAGCCGTAAGAATGTGAGAAATATTTGGTTTTTTCGGTTTTCAGTTATCGAATTTATCGATTTCCCAGACTCCTAGTAGGCGTGGCAACCCAATCTTGACCCTTTATCTGTACCGTCTATAGATAAACATAATTGCAAAGTTTCAAGTCTCTAGCTTTACGGGTGTCGAAAAAAGTTGCGTTCATACGGACGGACGGACAGACGGACAGACAGACACCATGACGGACATTGCACAAAACCAATATACTATGAGACCTTCGGTATCAAAGTAGAAAAACTGTTAGATATATAGCCGATTCCGATTTTATAAGGCGGGTGGCTTAGGTGGGCGTGGCATTCAAAATTTTGATGCACATCTTTGGTAGATGCTGCCTTCTATCTTTCTACCCAATTTACGGGCTCTAGCTTAAAAACTATAAGAGATATCGAAATTTCCGATTTTAAATAGTTGTCACCTTTTGTGGTTGTCACCATATATCTTCCTACCAAAATTGGTGACTCTAGCTCGAAAAATGTGAAAGCTATAGGCGTTTCCAATTTCAAGTAGAAGGGGGATGGGGGCGGAATCAGGGGGCGTGGCATCCAAAATTTTGATGTATTTTTTTGGGGAACGTCAATATCTATCTTGACACAAAATTTGATGGCTCTAGCCCAAAAAATGTGAAAACTATAGGCGTTTCCAATTTCTTGGTGAAGGGGGGATGGGGGCTGAATCAGGGGGCGTGGCATCCAAGTTTTGATGTGAAACGTCAGTACCTATCTTGACACAAAATTTGGTGGCTCTAGCCCAAAAAATGTGAAAACTATAGGCGTTTCCAATTTCATGGAGAAGGGCGGATGGGGGCGGAATTAGGGGCGTGGCATCCAAAATTTTGATGCATTTGTTTGGGGAACGTCAATATCTATCTTGACACAAAATTTGATGGCTCTAGCCCAAAAAATGTGAAAACTATAGGCGTTTCCAATTTCATGGAGAAGGGGGGATGGGGGCGGAATCAGGGGGCGTGGCATCCAAAATTTTGATGCATATTTTTGGGGAACTTCAATATCTATCTTGACACAAAATTTGGTGGCTCTAGCCCAAAAAATGTAAAAACTATAGGCGTTTCCAATTTCAAGGAGCAGGGATGATGGGGGCGGAAGTAGTGGGCGTGGCATCCAAAATTTTGATGCAGTTTGTTCAGGGATATGACTAGCTATCTGCGTGCAAAATTTGGTATCTCTAGCTGTAAGAATGTGAGAAATATTTGGTTTTTTCGGTTTTCAGTTATCGAATTTATCGATTTCCCAGCCTCCTAGTAGGCGTGGCGACCCAATCTTGACCCTTTATCTGTACCGTCTATAGATAAACATAATTGCAAAGTTTCAAGTCTCTAGCTTTAAGGGTGTCGAAAAAAGTTGCGTTCATACGGACGGACGGACAGACGGACAGACAGACACCATGACGGACATTGCACAAAACCAATATACTATGAGACCTTCGGTATCAAAGTAGAAAAACTGTTAGAGATATAGCCGATTCCGATTTTATAAGGCAGGTGGCTTAGGTGGGCGTGGCATTCAAAATTTTGATGCACATCTTTGGTAGATGCTGCCTTCTATCTTTCTACCGAATTTGGGGGCTCTAGCTTAAAAACTATAAGAGATATCGAATTTTCCGATTTTAAATAGTGGGCGGCAGAGGTGGGCGTGGCATCCAAATTTTTGATGCAGACCTTTTGTAGTTGTCACCATATATCTTCCTACCAAATTTGGTGACTGTAGCTCGAAAAATGTGAAAACTATAGGCGTTTCCAATTTCTTGGTGAAGGGCGGATAGGGGTGGAATTAGGGGCGTGGCATCCAAAATTTTGATGCATTTGTTTGGGGAACGTCAATATCTATCTTCACAAAATTTGGTGGCTTTAGCCCAAAAAATGTGAAAACTATAGGCGTTTCCAATTTCTTTGTGAAGGGCGGATGGGGGCGGAATTAGGGGCGTGGCGTCCAAAATTTTGATGCATTTGTTTGGGGAACGTCAATATCTATCTTGACACAAAATTTGATGGCTCTAGCCCAAAAAATGTGAAAACTATAGGCGTTTCCAATTTCACGGAGAAGGGGGGATGGGGGCGGAATCAGGGGGCGTGGCATCCAAAATTTTGATGCATTTTTTTGGGGAACGTCAATATCTATCTTCACAAAATTTGGTGGCTCTAGCCCAAAAAATGTGAAAACTATAGGCGTTTCCAATTTCTTGGTGAAGGGCGGATGGGGGCGGAATTAGGGGCGTGGCATCCAAAATTTTGATGCATTTGTTTGGGGAACGTCAATATCTATCTTGACACAAAATTTGATGGCTCTAGCCCAAAAAATGTGAAAACTATAGGCGTTTCCAATTTCACGGAGAAGGGGGGATGGGTTCGGAATCAGGTTGCGGGGCATCCAAAATTTTGATGCATTTTTTTGGGGAACTTCAATATCTATCTTGACACAAAATTTGGTGGCTCTAGCCCAAAAAATGTAAAAACTATAGGCGTTTCCAATTTCAAGAAGCAGGGATGATGGGGGCGGAAGGAGTGGGCGTGGCATCCAAAATTTTGATGCAGTTTGTTCAGGGATATGACTAGCTATCTGCGTGCAAAATTTGGTAATTCTAGCTTTAAGAATGTGAGAAAAATTTGGTTTTTTCGGTTTTCAGTTATTGAATTTATCGATTTCCCAGCCTCCTAGTAGGCGTGGCAACCCAATCTTGACACTTTATCTGTACCGTCTATAGATAAACATAATTGCAAAGTTTCAAGTCTCTAGCTTTAAGGGTGTCGAAAAAAGTTGCGTTCATACGGACGGACGGACAGACGGACAGACAGACACCATGACGGACATTGCACAAAACCAATATACTATGAGACCTTCGGTATCAAAGTATAAAAAGCATAGAACTAAAATATAACTTTAATTTATATATATATATATGTATAAAAAAAAACCATTGTACAATCGAGCGGAATCATTTCTGCCCGATTAGAAGCATAGCCTGTAAAGCTATGCGAAATAAAAGGTAGGATATTGTAAGCCAAAAGGCGTAGGAATTTCTCACCACCCACGTATTAGGTGTATTAGCAACGTGCGTTTTAGACGCCGATATTATTAAAATTTATAATTTTAAAAAAAAAAGCAAACTAATAAGTATAAAATAAAAATTATTTTAATTATAATGCAATTATTGTCACTGTAGGAACAGTAATAAACGAATGTAAATTAAAAAAAAAAAAAAAATAAAGATTTTCAAAATAGGAAATTTAAATAACAACATAATATCCAAAACGGACAACGTTTATTATATAGAATTACCCAAAATGGGCATCGTAGATACAAAAACGGTGGATTCCACCGCTAATGTTATAAATAAAGTAGAATCTAATAGCATAGATTTAGGAATAACAAATACTCTGTTAATAATTATTGTTGTTACTCTAAGCGCAAATGTGCTATTTACGATCTAGATAAAATCTAGAATCGAACGAAAAATGATAAATATAAAAATAAAAAATTATATAAAAAAATAATAAAAACTATACTAATAATATTTTGGCTAAATTAAATGTATATATGTATATATAATTGTGTGATGGATATACATCAAAGTATCAGGATAAAAACTCTGTTAGAACGTATGCTTAAGAAAGACCCAAATTTCCCAAACAAAGTATGGGCAATATTGTCTATGGAGCCAATGAGCACCAGACAACTATCTGATATATATTCACAGACATATAACCAAACATGTCCGTTTATTGAATGTACAAGATACGAACAAAAAGTTATAATGTCAGAGTATCTTCAGATAAACGTTACACGAGTGGTACAAATCAAGCGAAATAAAGAAAAAACAATAGGATACGAATATTTCCACTATTAATGGAGATACATACCAGATATTAGGTATTTCAAAATGCATGCGGCAATAGCCGAAACATTCCAAAGAGACCCAGAGTTCATTATACGAGCAAATCGTGTACTAAATCAATTTCACGAATTCATTTCGGTATCTGATTTTGAGTACGCCTACGTAGACTCGTATAATAGAATTACTAGCCCACTTTACCACTGCAGTATAAAAGAAAAAGGTATAGTGCTATCCACGTTGCCATACGTAATGGTAAAAGAAATACCAGAAGATTACGTCTTCTTGGGTCGGGTTACTACACTAATGGTGCGATTGCATCGATAAAAGTGAATAACTCATGGAATGGCAGGAAATAGCGCGACGAATAACTTCATTCAAAGAAAAATTTGAAAAATCCTATAAATGTATCAATAAAGATACACAAATATAAGTCGATACGCTAATCTACCACACCACAATACTAATAACTGAATACAATAACATCAGTGGATTAGTAGACTCAATAAAAAATAAACTTACAAATGTTCATAATGAACAATGTCTAAAAACCTTACGTTCATTGGCCGCAAGACTAAAACATGTGAGTGATAGACATAACATTACATTGAACATTCCATTCAACCCATACTTTCCAATTGAGTTTGACCCAAGTCAACTCCAAGATTCACTAGAACCAAAACCCTTTATTAACACTAAATTGTCAGAACAGGAGTGTTCTGACCCAGATAATAATAAACAAGAATTGAATAAAATGACCCAAACAGTAGTAGATTTTCTGAAAACAGCCTCGTCTCTTTTATTTGAGTACGATGGTAAAGCAGAAAATCTACAAAGCTTCAAAGACGCTTTAAGTCTAGTAGACAATATTAAAGGTGACCACGAAGCAACGGCCATACAACTTATAAAAACAAAATTAAAAGGCCACTCAAGAAACTTGATTGGCAATGAGCAAACGATCGCTCAAATTATTGCAAAACTATCAAGCACAGTAAAAGGCGAGTCAGTAGAAGTATTGTCAGCCAAATTACTTAACTTGCAACAACGAAGCAAAACTGCCAACCAGTATACACAAGAGGTTGAGCAGTTAACAAGAGCTTTGGAAGGCGCATATATAAATGATGGTTTAACGCCGGAACTGGCCAATAAATACAGTACAGCCGAAGCAGTTAAGGCAATGACCAAAAACTGTACTAACGATAATGTAAAACTTATCATGCAGGCTGGCACATTCAATAACATGAATGATGCGATATCCAAATTTGTCAACAGTTGCACAGAGGCAACTGGACAGTCCAACGCTGTATTGTTCTACCAAAATTACTCTCAACGTGGCGGAAACCGCGGAAGAGGTCACTATAGAGGCCGACCTTACAACAGAGGCGGTCAAAAACAATACTACAATAATTGCCTTCTGCATATACACATATAAGTACATATACTACAACTCTCTCTCTCTCGACCGCTGCAGCCGGCGATCAAATTAATACACAAACAAACATATACATAAGCCGCTCTGCTGCGACAGAGCTTTATACATAAGCAACCAAATTATGTATTTAGGCTAAGAATTCTTTTGATTAAAATAAAGAGACCATTTAAAAACCTATTACGAAACAGCACAGAAGTGCTCGAGTTTTATATACAAAAACAGTGCTACCATATTCCATTTCGTTCCAATCTGTTTCGTTTTCCATTTCGTTCCGATTTGGAAGGTTGGACATTCCAGTCCAAGTCTGTAAATATTCTTTTACACACAAAGTTTCTAGCCCATTTCCAGTTCGTTTCGATTTGGAATTTTCTTTCCAAGTGGGGGGAAAATCCAAATTATTTGCAAATAGCCTTTTTAAATTATTTGGCCGCTCCACTAAAAGGTTTGTGAGCCTGTAAATATTCTTTTACAACTATATCAGGCCAAGTTATTTTACATTCCGTTGATTTCAAGTTCCATTATGTTCCAATCTGTTCCAATTTCCATTTCGTTCCAATCTGTTCCATTTTCCATTTCGTTCCGATTTGGAAAGTTTCTTCTACAGAATTTTCTTATACTCGTTCTACAGGTTCCTCGAGCCCAGGCTCGGGTCAGATAAGAGAGAGAAAAAGAAAGCACCCGTTACGTCAGGGTCAGATAAAGGAGAGAAAAAAAAAAGCAAAAGGTTTTTCATAGAAAATCGTCGCAGCCGGAATTGTTTTTTTTTGGCTGCGTGTGTTCTAGGTATCCAGAAACGTAGCAAAAAATACTTAACTGCCTAACGATAGTATCGATTAAATACAATATGTACATGCTGGCGCTAGGCTCAAGAAATACTAAATCATATATTATTTTGTGCCCAGGGCAACAAAATTTGTAAAACGACAACTAAAATGAAAAGAAAAACAAAAGAGCGGGTGGAACATTTTAACCACGAGGAGAAGATTTTACTTATAAAATCTGTCGAGTCGCGACCATGCCTCTGGAGCTTGACCGACAAAAAACATTTTGACTTTATTTCGGTGAGACTGGCATGGGAAAGTGTTGGCACTGAGTTGGATAAAGATCGTAAGTTAACATATTAATATGTTATTAAATATATTTATAATCAAAAATATCTTTGTTAGCGAATGAGTGCAACAGCGCTTGGACGTCGCTGCGTGACAGCTTGCGATACCAGTGAACTAAGCTCGCAAGAAGCGGAAGTGCTGGTGGAATCCGCTCGGAGTCGCCAAAGATAAGCGATTGTGTGGACTGGCAATATGCGGATCAGATGGCTTTTCTTCCAGTCTTGTCGCATGAGTGACGGTTAGTGTATATACATAGATTATACATTTTTTCAAACATTTGATTAACATATTTTACAGCACAAAAACCAGTAGCGTATCTTTTGTGGACAGCCCGACATGCAGCCCAGATGCCATGTCCACGACGGAAGAGACAGGAGCAGTTGGTGATGAAGCCGACACAAGCATGTCGTCTTCATCATCATATGTGAGTACCTTATAACTGGTACAAATACTTTAAACAAATAGCACAAAATTGTATTTGCAGAAGCCAATTCTGCAAAAAAACGAAGATTGGACAGCGACCAGCCAAAGAATTCTGATAGGATTGCTTAAATGTTTGAAGAGGTTCTCAATGTTACAAAAAATACCCGGAATATCTTGTCGTACTGGAACGAGCTGCTTAATAAACTCCCAAGCAATGAAGCCACCGCAACCGAGGTGGAAATTACAAACCTATTTTTTAAAAAAATTCAAGAACATTCAGCACAAATAGAATAAGTTAAATTTATTAAACATGAATATATATAAAAAATTTAAGTTTTTATTGTGCTACACCCGCTGACACATTCTGCCATGGTACTTCACCGGCTGCTGAGTTGACATAGTCTTTTATGGTGTTTCTCACATACTTCGGGTAATCCTGGACCCGACCTCAAAAAGCTTCGGCATCCATATTTCCTTCCAGCCGTCCTGACTGCCATTCAATATTCGAGTACTCTGCCGAGCCCGTTCGCATCATAAAGTTGTGCAGATAGCAGCATGCGGCTACAATGCTTTGTGCTCTTTCTGGTGAGCACTGCAATGTACCTTGCACGACCAGCAATCTTTTCGACAAAATGCCGAATGCATTTTCTATGCAACGACGAGCTCGGCTCAGCCGGTAGTTAAAAATTCTTTCCTCTGAAGAAAGATTACGCGAACCAAAGGGCTTCATTATCCGCTTGTGTAGCGGGAATGCATCGTCTCCTACAATGTAGTAGGCCATTCGTACTCCATTAATGTGTCTGTCATTGGGAAACGAGATCTCGCCCAACAACACTGCTTGTCCCAGGGTGCAATTAGAAAATGCATTCATATCACCTTCGCTACCGTATGCTCCGACATCTATATACGTGAACTTGTCCATTAGGACAATAGAATGAAATCCCTATTATGTAAGGGAACACATTAAAAATTATGTATTTATATATAATTCGTTTGCAATGACACTTACTTTATAATTATAAAATGCGCTTAAGCTGTTGGGTGGTGCCCTTATTGCGCAATGTTTGCCGTCAATGGCACTTTGCAATTTGGAAAATTCCATCGATCCATGTAGTCTTCTGCCCACTTCAACATGTTTTGCCGAGTTCCATTTTGGGAACTCGTCGCGCAGCGCTAAGGAGATGGCGTTGCAAACTAGACTTATAGTGCGTCCCAAGTGCTGCTTGCTGATCCGGTAAATGGACCCCATGTGGCATTGCAAATCTCCAGTTGCGAAAAATCTAATGTTACGTTAAGTATTTGAAATGAGCTTACTCAAGAACAACAGCAAATTTGGCTTTTAAAGGTATCGCGTCTGGGCGTGTGTTGCGATTCGCAACCATATGCGGCTCCACCAAAGAGAACAGATAATTGAACTGACCTTCCGTCATGTGAAAATTTTGTATGAAGACCATTGGATTTTGCACCATATTATTAAACTATAAATGCAGAAAACTTTGTAATATGTTCTATAAAATATGTTTATGTCAATTTAAAATGCTTACGTCATTCACAAATCTTCCTTTTTGTTGCCTTCGCTGCAAATATTTGTGCTGTCGCCGTTGACGGTTTCGATGCTCCTCGCTCTCTCTTGCAACAATATATGCTGATAACAACGGAATAAGCATATTCGAGCTACCATATTAATTTTTTCTTTTTTATTTTGTTTGTGGGTTTGTTTACTTTTTTAATTTGATGCCTTAGTGTGAACTAGTACTTCTAAGCTATTTAAGTCCAAATGGCATATTTTTACCACAGATTGGGGGACTATGGTCACACTGTAAAATCTTGTGCCCACGCTTCAAAAATATACCACAAATTCCGGCCAGGATTTTTTTACTGTGCTGGATTAGGACCTTAAGGAAACCACTTAATTCAGCTACACCAAAGTCCAAAGAGATCAGCTTTCAGCTTGTTAAGCCCGCCATTTCAAGCGTAAAGCAAATAGTCACTCGTAACTAATCTCCGGAACCAATATGGCAATGGAAGATTTCATTTCTGTGAACAGATTGACGGTTTTAATGCCGCTATTAGGCAACCAATAGCTCCAGTGGTCCCTGTTTCACGCGGTTGTAGTCTCCAACCTGTAAGGAGGCTATTTAAAATGGCCCACTTTCCGAGACTTTTTCACGGCTATTTACATTGACAATCCCAGACTAACTCCAGTCGAAAAATTGTTTCATCTCATCTCCAAAACTGAAGGTGAAGCTCAGGCAATTGTCTCCAAATCGCCGCTCACCCATGAGCGTTTTGCCTCCGCCTGGCAGGCACTTCACGAGCGGTTCCAAAACAAGCGGCTTTAAGTTAACAGCCAGCTTAAAATTCATTTAAATTGCCGAATGTCAGTGTAGAGACCGGCTCCGCACTCAAGGAGATTCAGACCACGATCCAAAGCTGCCTAACAGCTTTGGAACACTCCGAAATTTCTACCCAAAACTGGGACTGCCTCCTCATCTTCCTGTGCTCCTCCAAGTTGCCAAAGGATACACTGTCGTTGTGGGAACAGTCCCTATCGGACAAGTCTGCGATTCCCAAGTGGGAAGACTTGAAAAGTTTTCTGAGCGAACGTTTTCGGACGCTTAAAGCAATCGAGGATATAAAGCCGAGCTATAGCTCTTAAGCCTTTCCAAGGCCTTCCAAACCCCAATCCTCGACGAGAAACATTCAGACCTTCGAAGCTAAGGTTTTTTCCAAACCCAAGGCTTGCAATGTGTGCTCATAGGAAAATCATCCTGTACGTTTATGTCTGAAGTTCCTACAAATGCCAGTTTCCGAAAGAGCTAACCTCGTCAAGCAGTGGAGTCTTTGTTGGAATTTTTTCGCCAAGAACCATCAACTGAAAGACTGCACTAGTGCTCACAATTGTTTCCTGTGCAAGGAAACATAACACGCTTCTTCACAAGGGCGATCCATCTACAGTGACCGCTGACTCACTTCCACAAACGCAGAATGGTTTTGACAATCCAGCTCAAATACAGTCCACTTGGAACCCAACCTCCGTTCAAAACTATTTTGCAACTGACACTCGAGGTGTGCTCTTAAGTACCGCGCTTATAAATACTGTCCATCAGGGTACGAAATTTACGGCAAGATTAGATTATAGACTCAGGTTCGGAAGAAACCTTCATCTCTAAGCGATTATTTGACATAATCAAGCTTCCTTTTCAGGGCTCAATCAGAAGGTTGCCGCCCAAACCCGGAAATTGTGCCATTTCCTCATCAGCTCTCCTATTAGGCCGCGGCTTCAGATTGAAGCTTCGGCCTATGTTCTCCAAACGTTGTCCGGAAATCTACATTCCTGTTCGCTACCTCACATCTACTTGCGAACTTTGGAAGAAGGACGGATCCGCCAGTTGGAAGTTTGGTAGGTCCTTTAAAAAGCTGGGAGGCAACAAAAAGGAAGATTTGTGAATGACGTAAGCATTTTAAATTGACATAAACATATTTTATAGAACATATTACAAAGTTTTCTGCAATTATAGTTTAATAATATTGTGCAAAGTCCAATGGTCTTCATACAAAATTTTCACGTGACGGAAGGTCAGTTCAATTATCTGTTCTCTTTGGTGGAGCCACATATGGTTGCGAATCGCAACACACGCCCAGACGCGATACCTTTAAAAGCCAAATTTACCGGATCAGCAAGCAGCACTTGGGACGCACAATAAGTCTAGTTTGCAACGCCATCTCCTTAGCGCTGCGCGACGAGTTCCCAAAATGGAACTCGGCAAACATGTTGAAGTGGGCAGAAGACTACATGGATCGATGGAATTTTCCAAATTGCAAAGTGCCATTGACGGCAAACATTGCGCAATAAGGGCACCACCCAACAGCGGAAGCGCATTTTATAATTATAAAGTAAGTGTCATTGCAAACGAGTTATATATAAATACATAATTTTTAATGTGTTCCCTTACATAACAGGGATTTCATTCTATTGTCCTAATGGCTGTGTGTGACGCGAACTACAATTTCACGTACATAGATGTCGGAGCTTACGGTAGCGAAGGTGATATGAATGCATTTTCTAATTCCACCCTTCAGAATAACTTTTATGCCCGAGCTATACTGATTTGGTTTTCTCAAAGCCAAATTAACCTTTCATCGGTATATCACTATCGCCGGTGCTGCCAACCTTAACGGGGACTCAGCTGTTCTTTTGGTTTTGTTTTTGCCTGTGACTCCTAAACTGCTACATGTTGCACATTAAAATGTATTTATAATAACTGTCAATGAGCCCTGTTGTAAACGGCAACGAGGGAAAAACTTTTTAGTTGTTGAATGTGTTCGTGGACCTAGAAGACTCAAATAAGCATTTTGAAAATTTGCTTCATAAAAAAATATAAACAATGCAAGTGTCAGCTTGAGTCAGCTGTTCGCCTTACGATGATTGTATTGATATTGTGAAGCAGCATTTTGCTACCTCACAAAAGCTGCTTGTCGTCAGTGACCGTGTTGGTAACTCGGTCAATGCGCAAAAAGGAGAGCGCATAACGACAAAAAGCTCGATCGATGCGCAAAAAGGAGTGCGCAACGCGAAATGCTCCAGACTGATCGTTGCTCAACACTCTTACGGCAGCTGGCATTAGGATGCAGATTTTTGCACAGGAGGTTATTATTTTGGTCGACGAGTCGAGTTTTACGCGCCGGCGGGTACGCACGCGACTGCAACGCAAGGCATCGGCAACGGCTACCACGGCAACGGCCACAGCAGCATCGGCAACAACAACAACAGCAACGGTCACAACAGCAACAACAGCAACGGTCACAACAACAGCAACGGTGACAACAGCCCCAGCATTGGCAACAACAGCAACGGACACCGCAGCGCCAGCCTTGGCAACAACAACAGCAACGGACACAGCAACGCCAGCAGCAGCTACCAACAGCAACGGACAGCGCAACCCCGTGCAACAACAACAACAACAGCAACGGCTTCGGCAATGTAAAACAACAGCAACAGTGATCGGCAGTGACTGCAAGTGCAAGTGTAACGTAATAGTGCAAGTGACAGTACCGGTAGTCGCACACACACACACACTACACGCACACACAGGCACACACGCCGGAGCATACACACGGACCCGCGGACACACCACTACGCTCACACCCGCTGCACACAAACACACCTGCTACACCCCCGCACACACACACATGGAATAAAACCTTAGAATCTATATTTGGTGTGTGTTTTTCTTTGTTGTCACCCCACTATACCCTTTCTTTTCCCTTTCAGCGGGTAGTCGAAGCCTCTGTCTTCGGGTAGCCTCGCCATACGGCCCACATGGGTCGGGCATGAGGGGCAGAATAGCGAATCCTCCGAGTTTTACTCTAGATTCTGCGATGTCTGCCTCTTGGCCCGATCCGTGTGTAGCGACAACCGGGTAATACCCGCGCGTTGCAGTTGTAGCGGGCCTGGGTGGAGTAGTTTGGGAACGCATTCCGGGTCTTACCCTGTGCGCCCCGGGCCGCTACCTAGGCCACCTGCACGCGTCCGATGGCGCGGCCGGTGAGCAAAACGAGGTGAGCGGGACCGGGTGGTCAGCTGGCAAGGCTTCCGGGTCTTACCCTAGCCGAGCCAGATGAGTACTTGGTTCCCGTTCCTTCGTATCCCGAAGACTGGCTTTACGCCGGGTCGACGCCGAAGGGTGGTCTGAGGAAAGGAGCTGATGAGTCTTCCGGGTTATCACCCTGGACCCTCAGCCTTTCCCTTAGCCCACTCTGAAGGTGTCGAACCGAGCGGCGGTACTACCCCTTCCGACCCATATATGTCTGCGTCTTGGTGCCCGACCTCGGTGCGGCTCACTCCAGTGTTCCGGCATTTTACAAATAATCTGTAAAAGACCCCGGACGCGATTGAGACGCCGACCTCGGCCATAGAAAACGTCCTTACACTATTAATATATCGTTACTTAGCATCGGTATAAGTAGTAACCGGACCTCCATGCATCGGATAGGTGAGTGCTAACCGAACATTGAGAAACTCAAATTCGACTAAACTTAGAATAAGTTGACTAACCGGACATTGAGAAATTGGGCCTTAATAACATATTAATATGTTAACTTACGATCTTTATCCAACTCAGTGCCAACACTTTCCCATGCCTGTCTCACCAAAATAAAGTCAAAATGTTTTTTGTCGGTCAACCTCCAGAGGCATGGTCGCGACTCGACAGATTTTATAAGTAAAATCTTCTCCTCGTGGTTAAAATTTTTCACCCGCTTTTTATACTTTGATACCGAAGGTCTCATAGTATATTGGTTTTGTGCAATGTCCGTCATGGTTTCTGTCCGTCCGTCTGTATGAATGCAACTTTTTTCGACACCCGTAAACCTAGAGACTTGAAACTTCGCAATTATGTTTCTCTATCAGATAAAGTGTCAAGATTGGGGTGCCACGCCTACTAGGAGGCTGGGAAATCGATAAAATCGATAACTGAAAACCGATAAAACCAAATATTTCTCACATTCTTCCATGTCTCTGAAAAAACTGCATCAAAATTTTGGATGCCACGCCCACTCCTTCCGCCCCAATCCTCTCTGCTCCTTGAAATTCGAAACGCCTATAGTTTTTACATTTTTTGGGCTAGAACCACCAAATTTTGTGTCAAGATAGATATTGGCGTTCCCCAAAAAAATGGATTAAAATTTTGGATGCCACGCCCCCTGATTCCGCCCCCATCCCCCCTTCTCCATGAAACTGGAAACGCCTATAGTTTTCACATTTTTTGGGCTAGAGCCACCAAATTTTGTGTCAAGACGTTCCCCATCAAAACTTGAAGCCACGCCCCCTGATTCCGCCCCCATCCCCCCTTCTACTTGAAATAGGAAACGCCAAAAGTTTTCACATTTTTCGAGCTAGAGTCACCAAATTTGGTAGGAAGATATATGGTGACATCTTCAAATGGTCTGCATCAATAATTAGGATGCCACGCCCACCTCTGCTGCCCACCATTTAAAATCGGAAATTTCGATATCTCTTATAGTTTTTAAGCTAGAGCCCGTTAATTTGGTAGAAAGATAGAAGGCAGCATCTACCAAAGATCTGCATCAAAATCTTGGATGCCACGCCCACCTATAAAATCCTTATAAAATCGGAATCGGCTATATCTTTAACAGTTTTTGAGCTAGAGCCACCAAACTTGGTAGGCAGAAAGATAGTGACAGTTAAAAAGATTTGATTCAAAAATGTAGATGCCACGCCCAAAAGGGGTTTTTCTGTCCTGATTTTTCCATTAATGAGTTGTGCTAAATCGTCTTCGGAGACCGTTTTTATTAGGGTACCTAGAAACTTGCATTTCTGTTTCTTTTCCAACGACACGATAAGGTGTAAAATATTGTTGTCTTTTTCACCTTACACACTATTAATATCCGTACAATCTTTAGATATTTTTTTAATTTCCTGTTATTTCCATTTTTTATCGCTTTTAGTAATAGAGCATTGCTATTTGTTATTTCGTTTCTTATTTATACTTTATCGTCATCTTCAATATCGCTACCGTAGCCTTTTTCTGCTTCACTATTCCTACGATCATTTTTGCTGTGGGAAATACTATTAGAACAATATTTGCTATGATCAGCAATTTCTAAAATTACTTGCTTTACTCGATCTTTTGTTTCATTTGATATTTTTATACTTTGATACCGAAGGTCTCAGAGTATATTGGTTTTGTGCAATGTCCGTCCGTCTGTCCGTCCGTATGAACGCAATTTTTTTTGACAACTGTAAAGCTAGAGACTTGAAACTTTGCAATTATGTTTGTCTATGGGCTAGTCAGATAAAGTGTCAAGATTGTATTGCCACGCCTACTAGGAGGCTGGGAAATCGCTAAGTTCGATAACTGAAAACCGAAAAAACCAAATATTTCTCACATTCTTACAGCTGGAGTTACCAAATTGCACGAAGACAGCTAGTCACATCCCTGAAAAAACTGCATCAAAATTTTGGATGCCACGCCCACTCCTTCCGCCCCCATCCTCCCTGCTCCTTGAAATTGGAAACGCCTATAGTTTTCACATTTTTTGGGCTAGAGCCACCAAATTTTGTGTCAAGATAGGTAATGACGTTCCACAAAAAAATGGATCAAAATTTTAGATGCAACGCCCACCTTAGCCCCCCGCCTTATAAAATCTGAATCGGCTTTATCTCTAACAGCTTTTGAGCTAGAGCCACCAAACTTTTTATGAATATAGATGGTGACAGTTAAAAACATTTGATTCAAAAATTTAGATGCCACGACCACCTCTGCCGCCCACAATTTAAAACCGGAAATTTCGATATCTCTTACAGTTTTTAAGCTAGAGCCCCTAAATTCGGTAGAAAAATAGAAGGCAACATCTACCAAAGATCTGCATCAAAATTTTGGATGCCACGCCCATTCAAGCCACCCGCCTAATAAAACCGGAATCAGCTATATCTCTAACAGTTTTGAGCTAGAGCCACCAAACTTTTTATGAATATAGATGGTGACAGTTAAAAACCTTTTGATTCAATAATTTGGATTCCACACCCACCTCTGCGCCCACCATTTAAATTTGGAAGTTCAGTTATCTTCCACATTTTTTCAGCTAAAGTCACCAAATTTGGTAACATGATCCTTACCATCCGTTCTTTTAATGGTATCAAAGTATTCCGCAGTCGGTTGCGTCCGACTGCAACGTTTTCACTTGTTTATTTTTCTTTTCATTTTAGTTGTCGTTTTACAAATTTTGTTGCCCTGGGCACAAAATAATATATGATTTGGTATATCTTGAGCCTAGCGCTAGTGCGTACATATTGTATTTAATCGATACCATCGATAGGCAGTTAAGTATTTTTTGCTACGTTGCTGGATACCTAGAACACACACAGCCAAAAAAAAACCTTTCCGGCTGCGACGATTTTGTATGAAAAATTTTTTTTTGCTGTACAGGAACCGACCTTTAAAGGAAAATTTGGAATAAAAAGTGAGCTACGACCTTCGATTTTAAGAGACGGAACAGCTAATTTTGGTGCAACAGATCTAGAAGGTTTCTTATCCGAAAATCTGGACAAAGAAAGCGACCTACGTTCTGGAGGTTTTATAGACGGAAGGGGCGCTTTCTTTTTCTCTCCTTTATCTGACCCAAACGTAACGGGTGCTTTCTTTTTCTCTCTCTTATCTGACCCTGTTAGCATAATCCGTTCTCAACGGACTTTGACTTGGGCCCGAGGAACCTGTAGAACGAGTATTTACAGGTAAAACACCCTCGAAGATATAAGAAAACTCTGTAGAAGAAACTTTCCAAATCGGTACGAAATTTAAAATGGAACAGATTGGAACGAAATGGAAATTGAAACAGATTGGAACATAATGGAAATTGGAACCAACGGAATGTAAAAGAACTTGGCCTGATATAGTTGTAAAAGAATATTTACAGCCTCACAAACCTTTTAGTGGAGCAGCCAAATAATTTAGAAAAGGCTATTTGCAAATAATTTGGATTTTCCCCCCACTTGGAGAGAAAATTCCAAATCGAAACGAACTGGAAATGGGCAAAAACCTTTGTGTGTAAAAGAATATTTACAGACTTGGACTGGAATGTTACGGACAGAGTAATTAAGACAAGGTATTGTAAGGTAGCTTTTTCTATGGCTGAGGTAGTTCTGTCTCTCCACGGCCACCTAACAAAAAATTTGTAGGTTGATTGGATCAGGAGAGTGGGGAACTATGACACCGCGCTCGGAGAAGGAGCTTAAGGAAGTTACGGTCGACACCGGTGATCCGGTGATTCGCCCAAGTGCCGTTGCGGCAGTGTAGCCACCCCTGCCGATTCCGACTCGAATGCCCCTGGTATTAACCGAGGCTGCACCAAGTTCGGAAGTAGGCATGCGCCGCTTGAAACTTTGCGGACTGTCGCGGTATTGACCTGCGTACAGTCAACGGAGTCTCAAGCGGTGGGTAAGCCACACTCACCGTATTTTGCACTCTCACTCTTTCACTTCGATTGCCTCATTAAAAATAATTCACAATAACACTGGTTTCACTTTATTTTTTGTTGCGTGGACTCGCTTACCCTGGCACCTCGTGTGACAATTCCGTGTTTGTGTTCCTTGTCTCCAGCGTACCGTGCTTGTGTGTGTGTGTGTCTGTACGCTGGCCCTCTGGTTTCTGTGCGTGTGTCCTTGATTTGTGTATTCTGTATCCTTCGTTGTCCGGACCCTCGTGTTGCTATGTCTGCGTCTTTCCAGGCCGGTCTCGGGCTCTTCTTCTGCCGTGGGCACTCGCGATTTTCATTTGTTGACTCGGTCACGAACACTCAAAGTTCAATGCTCTCTCTCGGTTTTTGATGGCGATCGCCAACCCTTTTCTGCATGCCGTCGCTGCGGCCGCTGCCCGCGCAGTTTGGCTCGTGCCAATTCTGCTGCTGCGGGTGGCTTCGTTGCGCTGTCCTCTGCTGTGGCCGCTGCCCGCACCGTTTGGCTCGTGCCATTCTGCTGCTGCGGGTGGCTTTGCTCTCGCTCTCTGCAGTGCTGTGGTCGCGGCTTTTCTCTCCCTTGTAGTTTTCTCTGTTTTAAAAGGGGTCCCGTTTCTAAGTATAAGCAACTACTATGGGCCTTATTCATGTATTAACTCAAAAATATAACTTAATCCTACTAACTCAAAATATAATGACTAAACCTACCCTTTACCATATTTAAGATAACTTAATTCTACGTATTTTGTGACTCGTCACACCCCCCCTTTCTTCCCGGGTGGTAACGGATGGTAACGTTGCCGGACGGGGTAATCGTCACCCGAAATGCTCCTTCCTCCAATTCTACCGAAAAGCGCCGGCGCCAACTCCCCTGCCCCTGGCTGAGACGGATGGTATCGGCCAGCATCCGAGGGATGAGTCGATTGTGTGTGTCGGCGCGCCATTCGGCAGGCGCTTCCACCCATCGCCCCTCCTCTATTGGCAGTTCGCTTGCAAGCGCGTCCAGGGTCCCAGTAGTGCCTGTACAGCACTACTCCCGAACGACCAGTTCAGGTCCCCGCTGGTGTCCGGCAATTCGGGTTTGACAGGCGATAGTGTATCGTTCTGCGTCGCTGCTTGCCGGTGCGACGTCGATACGCCCACCTCGTCGCTGATCACGGCGACCCTGGCCACGTTCACTACCGGGTCTCCGGGGTCCGGCAGCAACCAGGAGTCCGGGGAGGGAAACAAGAGCCGCCGTTGTGCCCTTGGCGAGTCGGGCCATAGTTCCGTGCTCAGGTCGTCAAATTGAGACATCCCTCGAACGGGCTCGGCCTCGTTATCCTCGCCCGGTGGTTCTTTGAACCGGCGCTTGGTATTGTGGAACCTAGCCCCACTGTTGTTGCCGCTTTGCTGCCCACTGCCGTTGTGGATCTGTGGAATATAAACGAGGTTATATCCCTGAGACTATGGACAGACTATGCTCTACAGGACAATAGTCTGGTGCGATGTTGAAACTTGACAATAACTTATCGTATAATACTATTAACTGGTCTCTTGACATTTCTTAGCTTAATCCGCCCCTGATTTACTTGCTAGGTCTCTGTTGGTCGTTGTTTCCCCATTTTCATTAGGGACATTCATGTCGTGGTTGTACGGGTGCTCACCGCAGTCGCTGCTATGGGGTTCCTCGTCGTCTTGTTGCCGAAACGCTTTCAAATCGGCTACCCCAGCGGTACGTCGTTGGCCGGTCTTCGTGTGCCGGACTCTGGCTTTAATCGAAGAAATAAATTTAAATACCTTATACGGGCCCTCGAAACGTGGGGCTAGTTTTGCGGCAAACACGTCGTTGGCTTTTGAGAGTACGTGCTGCTTGACTAGTACCAAGCTGCCGATGGTCGGTCTCCAGTCACGTCTCCGTAGATTGTAATGACGACCCTGTTCCGCCGATGCTCGCTGAGTGTTGTCCCTTGCTGTCTGAAAGATGTCGAGTAGTTGTTTGGCCTTGGTTTCAGGATCAATGGTGACCGCTCCGGATCCTGGAGTCACCTCGTCGTATAAAGCCCTGGGCAGTATCGGCTCCCGTCCCTGGACCAAGAACGCCGTGCTGAATCTAGTCGTGTCAGATACGCTGCTATTTATCGCCAATGATATCTCCGGTATACTGCGCAGTCATGATCTTGATCGTTCGGTTAGCCCGCTCCGTCGGGTTTTGTTGGGGGTTGTACGGCGCCGTGTGCGCCAATGACATACCTGCCCGCTTGCAAAACGCCTTGAATGAACGACTGGTAAACTGTGTCCCATTGTCACAGATAAACTTGCGTGGTATTCCAAATCGGCTGAGAATCCGGTACCGAAAAGCTTTTTCCAAGAAAGGTGTCGTAGCTCTGCGCAAAGGTACCAGTTCGATCCAGTTTGAAAACATGTCAAAGAAAACTAGTAATACGGTGTATCCTTGTTTGGATCTCGGCAAAGGTCCAACAAAATCAGCGCAAATGGTTGCGAAGGCCTCAGTCACCTGCCGGATTAACATCTTCCCTGCCGGTTTAGCTTGTTGTTCCTTAAACTTTTGACACACAGCACATCTCCTTACGTAGCGGGCGACGTCCCTAAAGATTCCTGGCCAGTAATAACTTTGACATACTAGTGCCGTTGTCTTGCGGATTCCCAGATGTCCCGCGCTTGGCTGGTCGTGGCACTCCTGCAACACGTGCTGCCGTTGTTCTTTGCCTACACACAGCTTCCAAGGTATGAAATCTTCCTCCAGGGGTCGCTGTCCTATATGCCTATACAGTTGTCCGTTCTCCAGTGTATAGTCAGGGTATTTCTCTGGTTGTTGTTGTATCTCCCGCGTGCGTCGCTGTACCCATGCGCATGTGCTCGGTTCTTCTATGGCTGTCTGCAAGGCCTCGAGAGGTTGTCGCGACAGAGCGTCTGCCACTACGTTCTGTCGTCCTTTCCGATAATATATGTCAAACTGGAACTTTTGCAACTCGAGTGCCCAACGCGGAATTCGACCCGTGGGGTTTTCGATCGTGCTGAGCCATTTGAGAGCCAAGTGGTTTGTCATGACGTCGAATCTGTATCCTTCCAAGTAGCAACGCAGCTTCCTGATGGCCCAGACGATGGCTAGGCACTCGTTCTCTGTAGCTGAATAATTCTCCTCGGCCCTCTGTAATCTTCGGCTCACGTATGCAATGACCCTGTCGCCGTCCTCACTCTGCTGGGTTAGCACCCCTCCAAGCCCGTAGTCGCTAGCATCGGTCTGCAGGGAAAACTTCTCCGCAAAGTTTGGACACGCGAGAATGGGTGCTTCGGTCAGTAGTTCTTTGAGCTTCAAGAACGCCTGTTGTTTCTGTGTTTCCCAGATCCATTTCTTGCCTTTCCGCAGAAGTTGAGACATCGGTTACACCACTGCCGCAAAGTTTGGGACAAATCGTCGATACCAAGACGCGAGACCCAGGCATCGGCGAAGTTCTCGTATGTTGGTAGGGGCTGCTAGCTGCTGTACCGCAGCGATCTTCTCCGGGTCGGTGTGGATTCCTTCCTCGCTAACGACGTATCCCAGATACACCAACCTGCGTTTGAAGAAGGCGCACTTCTTCCGATTTAGTCTGAGGTTAGCTTGTCGTAAGCGCCTCAACACCTCTCTGAGATTCTCGACGTGTTCCTCCAGTGTCATCCCAATGACGATAATGTCGTCAAGGTACGCAAAGGCATGTGGCTCCATATCCGCTCCGATGACGCTGTCGAGTGCTCGCTGAAACGTGGCGGGTGCCGAGTGGAGTCCGAATGGCATAACGAGCCATTGGAACAGACCCCGTCCTGGTACGGTGAATGCTGTACATTCGCGACTTGCCTTGGCCATGGGTATCTGCCAGTACCCGCTCTTCAAATCCAACGTGCTGATATACTTCGCGTTCCGTAGTCTCTCCAAGATAGAGTTTATCCTTGGTAGAGGGTATGCATCCGGTACTGATTTTGCATTGAGCTGCCGAAAGTCCACACACATGCGCGTTTCTCCGGTCTTCTTGCCCACCAACACAATGGGTGCACTGTGTGGGCTTTTGGAGGGCTCGATGCATCCGTCTCGTAGCAGCTCGTCCACTTGCGCGTGGATCTTTGTTTTATTGGTCGCTCGTCGCGCATAACTGTGACGTGCTCCGCGATGTTGGACACGCCCGTCATGCCATCAAATTTGGACAATTCCTCCTCTAGGAATTACTGTATCCACGGCGCCATCGACTCGGCTGGGCCTGGTCCGGGCTAGCTTGTGTTTGCCGTTGACAACGCGTCCGTTATGCTGGCTAGCATTCCTCGTGATTCAAGTTCTTCCTTGGGCTTCTGGTCTCCTGGTCTGGCGCGAAACGGGTTCCGTTTGATCGCTCGCAACCGTGCAGGTCCAATAGCACCTCCCCAAGTCCAATCTCGCACCATGGTTTTGGTCGATTCACTCTTCGCTGTTTTGGCGACCGCCTCGCCTGCAGCTCGCCATTGCCTCGTCTTGTCTCTCCCTGGTTGGCGCCGCCTCGCGGTTGCCTCCCTGGCTTTCATCTTGTTGGCTCTCTGGTGGCCCGCTGGACGACATCGCCCGCTTGGTGGCTACTACTGCCCGGGATCCGGCTGGGTTTGTTGTTAGGTTTCAGGTCGGTTGGTTGATGATGCTCTGCAGATTTCGGGTTTGGCTGCTCAACGGGATGAATAGGCCACCCACCTGCAACTAAAGAAGTCCAACCCGAGCAGCACATCGTCGAGGGCTGATGGTAGAACCAGCATCAGTATGCCCGTGCTTGCCCGAGTCGTACCTCTGCTTGGATTGCCTGCATCATCTCCATCCTTGTCCCATTTGCCAAGGCTATCACCGTCCTCACCACTCGTCTGTTAGCCGGGGTCTCGATGAGTCGTGCTTTCTGCTCGCTGAGGAAGCTCCGCGTGGCATCCATGTCTCTGCAGCAAGCCGGCCATCCTTCAAACGGATAACGCCCGCTAGTTCCGGAACTCGCTCGTCGGCACTCTCACCTGTTCCGGGTTTGATGAGAGGCGCTGGGCGTTTCCCGGCCCCTGTGCTTGGAAACAGTCGACGGTCCTCTCTCCTCTGCGACCACAGTTCCAACAGAATAGAATTCGCGTCCCATGGTATTCCCTCGCGAAGTGACCAAGTGTTCACGGGTTGCCTGATGTACTTTGCTGGTTCCCTTCGGTTGAAAGTGCGGTGGTTTGCGAAGCCGCCCATGGCGTGCTGGTTTTAGAACTTGCTACTCCTGTTTCCCGCTTGGAAACGCCTGCTGGTCCAGTTAAGCGACCCATCCGCTCGTTGCTTGCCCGGGTGACTTCAAAATTGATCACTAGTTGGGTTAACTGTTTGAACGTGCGGAAGTCCATTCGTCTCACGTACAACTGATATTCCGGCAGAAGGTTTTCATACACCCGTTCAAGTTCTTGGGCTTCTGAATAACCAGCGCGGTTCATCATGAGGCGAATGTCCACTAGATACTGCTTGTAGCCTTCGTTTTCCCTCTGGTAGCGCATCCTGATCTCGTCCTCTAACCTCTGGAAATATCGCGGCGGTAGGAAAAATTCCAGAAATTGCCTCCGGAACACGCTCCATGGTTCACCCTGCAAGTGGTTTGTGCGGAACCAGTCCTCGGCGGTACCTTGTAAAAGTTCTGGTACCCCCATGGGCCAAGTTTCGGGTGTCCACCCGATGTGATACAGCTTGATCCTCCAAGCGCTCGATAAATCGCAAGGGGTCTGTCGTACCATCAAACGTTACTCCCCAGCGCTGCATGCGTTCTACTCCCATGGCTCCAGAGACATCGTGTCGATTTGGTAGCATCGCCGATGTTACCCTCTCGTGTGTTCGTGACAAGCGCTGGTGCTGAACAGGCACCGGTATGCTAAGATATTGCATACCCGGGCTGCCTGGGTCTCGGGGCGAGGACCTGCTGGGTGCCACTCGTTGCTCCGGTAAACTCGTCGTATTCTCTTTCTGTTCCCACTCGTGGTAGGCGACAGGCTCCGAGATCGTTGTTGGGTGTCTGGCTTGGTGTCGGGCGTCCGGGCTTTTCCGAAAACGGCTTCAAGCTCCTCTAAGCGCGCCTGGATGGTAGCCGAGTGGCCACCACGACCCACAAAAGCAGACATGCGGCCTCGAAGCTCTTCCACGGTGCCTTCACGTCCAAACCCAAACTCGTCAGCGAATACCTCCATTTCCGCCTTACGCCTGTACGAGATCCATGCTACTCCATGCTGCTATACGTTGCCTGCTCCTGATGTCCTTTTCTTTGTTGACTTGTGCACAGCTAGTACCCTTGCTGTATGCTAGCTCGTATCCTGTGCCTTGATTGTGAGTGCACGACTAGTATCCTATTTGCTTACTAGTGCGTGTCTTGAGCGCTGTCCTGTGCCTTGGTTGTAAATGCCCGACTAGTATCCTTGTTGTTCTAGTGCGTGTCCTGTGCGATGTCCTGTGCTTGGTGGTATCCTTCGGCGTCCTGGGTCCTTGCTCCCTGGTAAACTCGTTTTAACAATAAAAAAAGTACTAGGCACGATGTTCACTGCTGAATGGTTCTAGGTCGACTCTTTTTCTTCTGTGCCGTGATGGCTCAATTTATACGGTTTCGTCCGCTCACGAATGATCGCGACCGAGGGCTCACGAGCTTCGTGACGTCCGCCTCCCTCCTCTGTCATTCGTAGATGCGACAAAAAAAAAACTCCTCTCTCCCTCTGTTTTTTCCCCGCTCCACCTAGATACCAAAAATATATATTTTTCTAAATATACATCTGCGCTGTCTATGTACTCGTACGCTGCATCGCCTCGTGTGCTTGAAAAAAAAAACTTTTTACCACGCTTACTCCTGTAAATGCATTTTCCCCATGTACCGGTTACGCCGTTTGGCTCGTGCCATTCTGCTGCTGCGGGTGGCTTTGCTCTCGCTCTCTGCTGTGCTGTGGTCGCGGCTTTTCTCTCCCTTGTAGTTTTCTCTGTTTTAAAAGGGGTCCCGTTTCTAAGTATAAGCAACTACTATGGGCCTTATTCATGTATTAACTCAAAAATATAACTTAATCCTACTTACTCAAAATATAATGACTAAACCTTCCCTTTACCATATTTAAGATTACTTAATTCTACGAATTTTGTGACTCGTCACAGTATATATAAATAACTTGAATTATTTACCAACTAAGTGGACGTGGGCCAGAGAGAACTCGTAAAAGAATATTTACAAGTTAAACACCCGACGCTGTAACGGCCGAGAAAAAAAATTTATAAAATAGTATTTATAAATAAATTGAGTTTTCCAAATCGGAACGAAATGGAAAATGGAACAGAATATGAACAGCGGAACGGACTGGTATAGAAACTTTGACAAAAATTATTATAAATGCTGGAGTGCAACATACACGAATATTCTGACATACACAAAAAAGCTAGCACAACACACGCTTTGCGTTTATAAAGCAGAAACAGTGGAGACGGGCTAAGTTTTTGTTCACCTGGATGGTTCACAAGTGCGGAACTTGTAAGTTCACAAGGGCATATGTTGTTTTTGTTGTACTCGTGTTTTATGCCGGCGTTAGTGTTACAAAAAAATCTTTATTAAGCATTAATCTCTTTGTGATGCTCGGCCAGTTATTAAGTTATGTTTATACCCCGAACCCATGAAATGGGTAAAAGGGGTATAATGTTTTTGTGCAAAAGTATGTAACAGGCAGAAGGAAGCATCTCCGACCTTATGAAGTATATATATTCTTGATCAGCATCAACAGCCGAGTCGATATAGCCATGTCCGTCTGTCCGTCTGTCCGTATGTATGAGCGCGTCGATCTCAGAGACTATAAGAGCAAGAGACTTCAGATTTTGCACATAAGCTCATTTAAGTCCTAGGCAGTACAAGTTTGTTTCCGATTTTCGATAACTATTTCCATTTCCGATATACACACGGAATCGATTACAAAAAAATCTAGAATTTGGAAAATGTAGAAATGGGGGTTGAAATAAGTCCTATCTACATTGGCGCGAGACGCGAGGCGACACTTGCGTTCGAATTCGATAGTGTGGACACTCGCTGCAAAATATCACATGTCTATTTGCATTGACGCGATTCTTCTGGCGTGTTATTTTTTTTTTTTTGTTTAAATTTGCAGCCCTTTTCAATAAAACATGGCAGCCCTGTTCACCATAACATGGCAACACTTACCAAAAAAACAAAACAGAACATATTTCATTTGTGCTATGTCTTCAATAAAAAAAATAATAATTTATTTCGCAATTGGCGAATAGATTTGTATTTTCTTTTATTAAAAGAATTAGCAATTTAGTTTGCTCGCAATTCAATTTCTGCATTGTGCAGCTAAAAACAAAAATTATTTGACATTAACAACAGCTGTTTCTCATCAGCTGTTCACGCATCACCAACGCGAGGTTTTTTCATATTTTCAAAATTGAAAGCGAGAGACGCGCGACATCTAGCGCCATTGTAAACAAGCACATTGACTCTGTAAGGACGTTTTCTATGGCCGAGGTCGGCGTCTCAATCGCGTCCGGGGTCTTTTACAGATTATTTGTAAAATGCCGGAACACTGGAGTGAGCCGCACCGAGGTCGGGCACCAAGACGCAGACATATATGGGTCGGAAGGGTAGTACCGCCGCTCGGTTCGACACCTTCAGAGTGGGCTAAGGGAAAGGCTGAGGGTCCAGGGTGATAACCCGGAAGACTCATCAGCTCCTTTCCTCAGACCACCCTTCGGCGTCGACCCGGCGTAAAGCCAGTCTTCGGGATACGAAGGAACGGGAACCAAGTACTCATCTGGCTCGGCTAGGGTAAGACCCGGAAGCCTTGCCAGCTGACCACCCGGTCCCGCTCACCTCGTTTTGCTCACCGGCCGCGCCATCGGACGCGTGCAGGTGGCCTAGGTAGCGGCCGGGGCGCACAGGGTAAGACCCGGAATGCGTTCCAAACTACTCCACCCAGGCCCGCTACAACTGCAACGCGCGGGTATTACCCGGTTGTCGCTACACACGGATCGGGCCAAGAGGCAGACATCGCAGAATCTAGAGTAAAACTCGGAGGATTCGCTATTCTGCCCCTCATGCCCGACCCATAAGGGCCGTATGGTGAGGCTACCCGAAGACAGAGGCTTCGACTACCCGCTGAAAGGGAAAAGAAAGGGTATAGTGGGGTGACAACAAAGAAAAACACACACCAAATATAGATACTAAGGTTTTATTCCATGTGTGTGTGTGCGGGGGTGTAGCAGGTGTGTTTGTGTGCAGCGGGTGTGAGCGTAGTGGTGTGTCCGCGGGTCCGTGTGTATGCTCCGGCGTGTGTGCCTGTGTGTGCGTGTAGTGTGTGTGTGTGTGCGACTACCGGTACTGTCACTTGCACTATTACGTTACACTTGCACTTGCAGTCACTGCCGATCACTGTTGCTGTTGTTTTACATTGCCGAAGCCGTTGCTGTTGTTGTTGTTGTTGCACGGGGTTGCGCTGTCCGTTGCTGTTGGTAGCTGCTGCTGGCGTTGCTGTGTCCGTTGCTGTTGTTGTTGCCAAGGCTGGCGCAGCGGTGTCCGTTGCTGTTGTTGCCAATGCTGGGGCTGTTGTGACCGTTGCTGTTGTTGCTGTTGTGACCGTTGCTGTTGTTGTTGTTGCCGATGCTGCTGTGGCCGTTGCCGTGGTAGCCGTTGCCGATGCCTTGCGTTGCAGTCGCGTGCGTGCCCGCCGGCGCGTAAAACACGACTCCTCGACCAAAATAATAACTTCCTGTGCAAAAATCTGCATCCTAATGCCAGCTGCCGTAAGAGTGTTGAGCAACGATCAGTCTGGAGCATTTCGCGTTGCGCACTCCTTTTTGCGCATCGATCGAGCTTTTTGTCGTTATGCGCTCTCCCTTTTGCGCATTACCAACACGGTCACTGACGACAAGCAGCTTTTGTGAGGTAGCAAAATGCTACTTCACAACTCACATGAAATGAAAATGGTTGCGACACTCGCTTTCGAACATCACCTCGCGGCCTCGCGCCATTGTAGATAGGACTATAATGGGTAACGATAGAACTTTTCTGAACATTTCATCGAAATCGGTTGAGAAACACCAGAGATATCGAAGATTGAAATTTAGTCACAAATGCATACAGACAATGACTGTGCGCGTTAAGTATGGGGTTCGGGTTATCTCCTAGTCGGGAAATCTCGACTAGAGTCTTCTTACTTGTTTTCTTTTTACACGGCAGGAACTGCAATCAAATATGTTCTGGAAGACATTAAATAAGTGCAACTCGGACAACAAGTGGATCTGACTGTAAGTAAGTCTGGATATATGTATGTATTTATATACGTACATATGTGAATTTGCTTAATAATGCAAAGGGATTTTTTGCTTATTTTAAAACAGTTGAGTCTTATCTACTGGATGGTTAATGGATGGAATGTACCACGGATTATGGAAGGAGTAACTTCGGTACTTGTGGTAAGATGGCGGACGGAGAAAATATGGCGGTATCAATGCCAGTATTCATGGAACTTTAAATGTACTTATCTGTTTTCCTTTTATGCGTTGCCGAAAACTGGAGGGATGGAATGTCGCTGATCACTAATGTTTCGTCGGGGGGCGTCTCACCGTAGGATTAAGTACACGTTAGGTTAGGTTTAACTTTGTGATCTTTTATTCGTTTTGTCTTCAAGGTGAACTTTTCTTTCACACGTGTTAATACGAACTAATTACAGCGGTCAAGTAAGCTTATGTTAAGGCTGCCGTCGGCTAGCAGGCTCGGCCTGTGGTAAGTTTTCTAGCGACGGCAGCAGTGCTGGACATTTGGAGTTTTTCCGCTGTTTGGCATAAACAAGTGTAATGGGCCGCTTGTCGATTAAAATAAAAAAAAAAATTACGACAGCCCGGAAGTATGCAATTTTTTTTGTCGTAAATCTTGTCCCAAAACCCCAAAAATCCGAGAGATACATCCCGCAGCTACTTGGCTTTACAAGTTGGAAGTTAATTAAATCGGCTAAGACAATAACTACCAACTTAAACCGAACTTTAAATTAAAAAAAAATAAATAAATAAGAAAAAAATAAAAATAAAAATTTTGGGGATAGGACCTCATGATAGCGCTATCAAGCGGCGACCAAATCTGGTAAACGATAAAAGTGTTAGGAATCGCCAGATAGATTTTAGGGACAAAAATCAAAATACCAGATTTAGGGAAAAGGGATAGCCGACCAAAAATCTGGTCACCTGACTGTTTCCGGCAGATAGCTCGAGTAGTGAGTTTTTGGATCGTGACAGATCGAGAGGCGACGCGGCCAAGCGGCGAAAAGACAAAACCCGAAAAGAAAAAAAAATTTTTTTTTTTAAACGTCTTTATTTCAAATTTTTAAAAATAAAACGAAAAGAAAATAAAAACAAAAATCGCGAGTGCGAACACCTCAACCCGATCCCAACAACAACGTTGGTAAAAGCGAATTGGAGCTGCAGGCAATCCTAACCTGAAAGTGGAGCTGGAGGCTAGCCCGTACTTATAAGGGTTCGAGTCCCCGATGTGGCGATAATTGGCAGCTACCAGAAGGCGATCGTTTAACCGTGACCGAGGCTGGACGATTTTGGGTGCGGACACGCATATGGTCGAATATATTTACTCGCTCGTTGTCGGCGAAACACCAACGGCAGCGGAGCTTGCGGCGTGGCAATCACTGGAGAGGTGGAAGTCTCAACTAAGACGAGCTTTGGCAGCCGCATGGGCAATGTTGCCGAACAGAGTTCCGGGATCATAACAGGAGGATTTTGAGCGTGGAGCCGGGAAATAATTTTATTTAATATTTACCCCCTACTGTTTGTCTCGCCTTATGCCCTCTGGCAAGCTCACATGTTTTTTTTTTAAACCTAACCTCATTGTGCCGGTCCAATACCCAAACCTTTGAAGGCATGAGCCATTGCATGCACATCATCACACATATATTGCCTACCGCGGAAATAAAGCGTAATATTCACAGAAATTTAAGTTGTTAAATAGTTAAGAAAAAAAATCAGTCAAATCCGAATTTAGTGAAACCCTTATGATATTAATACTACCTTTAAGATAGTTAAATTTTTAGAATGAAAAACAAAATTGTTTTTCGCTTTAGTTATTTTTGCATAAAAGCTTTATAGCAAAGACACCCAACCCCAAGACTTCGACCTGTCGATCAATTTTATCTCGTTTCAGCAACCACCGCTCAACACATTGAAAGATCTTTCAGCGTGGGACAACAGTCGGAGTGAGTTGAAGATTATCTAAAGTAGAATATGTTTTTGTTTGAAAAAGTAAACGCGCCTTCCGCGTCGTATAAATTCGAATGGTTGAGAAGTGTTCGGTTGTTGGTTGGCTGTTAGAGGCAAAAGCTGCAAGCTATAGAGCACAAGCAGTGCACGCTCTTCAAGCATTGCCTATTTTTAGGCTGGAATAAACAAAAAAAGAAAAAGAAAACAACTAAAACGAACACTAAGCATTTGAATAAACATTGAACATCAATGAAATTGATTAACATAAAGAAAAAAAAAATAAAACAAAAAAATAAAAAGAAAGAATAACCATAGATTTTTAGTAATATATATTGAAGCCCTAATGCCTATAATTAAGATCCCAAGCCATGAATATTATTAATAAATTGTACACTATGAATATGAATTAAATAATTTTTTTTAGGGAAAATCATGCTGCATTATAGGGACGCAGGGTAGTCGTCGAAAAGTTTTTTTTAGGGATCCTTGATTTTATTCGGCCGTAAAGGATCATGGTAGGGTGGGCGACTGCTTCGGGGAAGCAAGACAAAAAAAATTTTTTTGTTTTTGGGTTTTGATCGGTAGTCGTTATAGTTTAGTGGACCTATCCTTTGTAACTTCTTCCATCCCCGCTCCTATCCTTAACCTCCTCATTAGGTACGCGAAATTAATTATTTATTACTGTCCCAAACAAGTCTCAAAGCATTTTTCTATACCCACTCCCAACAGCGACGAGCATCGGCCGGCTGCAAGCGCGTACCAATGCTTATTTTTTTAGAGACCAATCTCACCAGCTCCTTACCCGTGACATGTTACAGTAATAATAATTTGGCGCCCAACTTTAGGGCCAAAGCGTAAGAGTTACTAAAGCCCAACTTCAGGGTCAAAGCGATTAAATAAGTTTGAGCTCATTGTTGCCATTGCTTAAATAATTTTGATGCCCAAACACAAGGTCGAAACTACGTTTTTGGTTCAATACAAACATTTATATGTATTTTTAGGAAGTCAGCAACATCAAAGACTTTCACCTCCTTTGTGTCATTCTTTTCGTTGTCCGAGTCTTTTAGTAGAGATATGCTTAAATATCTGTGGGTTTATATGTTAACACTTATATCGCATATCAAAAGTTGCGACAAGACTGCAACATTGGGGTAGATTGTGGAAACGAAGTAAATTTTGGGACTTCTGCCCAATCCAAAAATATCACCTTTGTCGTCACCTTAGTAAGTGCAAAACTTAGGCTGGAAAATGGTTTAACTGTGGACTAGATCTATGACCATCCGCTTAGGCTATGCATTATAATCCTTTCCCTTACAGAGGTTAGTTAACGAAGCATTCTTGTGCTGGAAGGAGGACTAGTAAAAGCTAGTTAGTCGCACAAGAATGGTAATCTTTCTGTGTTACCATTTCATTTATAACGCTATTTTGTAAGATAGCACGAATGGATGCAGAAAGTTAATTAAACATACTTTGGAAGATAGTTTTCAAAAGTAGCTGGCAACAAGTTTTGTGGCCATAGTTACAACTTGCCGCGCTTGGTAAATGTCTTAATAAATTCAACTTCTGTTGTCTCGTCCCTTTCTGCTGCCAGTTCAAACCAATAGACTTAACTGTCTGTTACCTGTAGTGTAAGCATGATTTTCCCGATTATATATATGTCCTCATTTGCTAAACTTAGAACAAATAAATAAACTAAAATAAGAAAACAAAAGTTATATCTACTCAATACGTAAATTAATTAAAATAATTATATCAACACAAAAATATTCAATCGATATACAAATTTAAATCATTACGTATTAACATTTTTATATTATTGCTAATATTTGTTCTTAACAAGACCTTTAACTTGAAATGCCCATTGAACCCGAAACTATTTGTTGTGTATGCACTAGAGAAGTGGAGCATCCCAATCAATTAATAGCCACCGGGTGCAACCATTTCTTTCACCACGCGTGCTTTAACACTAATCAGGGAAGTACAAATATTTGTCCAGTTTGTCGAACGGCCTTGAGCAAGTCAACAGTAAATTTAGCGCAGGAAATGGCAGAAGCTCAACCCGGTACGTCTGGTATTACGACCAGGTCTAAAAGTGCATCAAATTCGGATACTGTACAGCAGATCACTGTTGCGCAGTCGTTGGCTTCTGCACAGAATCGTCCGGGGACGAATTTAGGAGAATCACCACCGTACGCAGATGCAACTCAACCGACAGGTTCGAATCAGCATTCGAGCGCATCAGCACACATTTCAGGCACCCACAGTGTGCAACAAGATGCAGCCTCCATGCAACAGGCTTTAATAAATGCAATGGCTGCTGTTTTGCATCAGCAGACTGCGGTTATATCTCAGTCAATAGAAGCTGGGTTCCAAAGACTGCAAGCTCCAGCCTCAGGCCCGGGCATTGCAGGTACAAGCCATCATCAATCGTTTGACGAATTTATAGGCTTGCCCAATCGACCAGGTGGCGACTATGCACCGGTGCCGCCAGCGACATCAGTAGCCCCAAATATGTCAGCTTCTTCTTCCCAATTGCGTACTGATAAAATCAGCCAAATTATTTCCAATTGGAAGTTAAGATTTTCTGGGCATTTTCTATACCGCGTCGAAGCCCTGACACACCAGACTCTGGAAGGAAACTTTACACTGTTAGCCCACCATGCTAGTAATTTATTTGAAGGTAGAGCTAGTGAGTGGTTTTGGCGATACCACAAAAGCACAACCTCGATCGAATGGAGAGCTCTGAGTGCGGCAATTCAAGCGCAGTTTAGAGATGGGCGAACGGATTTAGAAATTCGTACAGTTATCTCGCAGCGCAAGCAAAAATTTAATGAGAACTTTGACGTGTTTTATGAAGCCATAATGTCGTTAGCTGATAAATTAGTACAGCCTATATCAGAATTGTCATTACTAGAAGTGCTTCGAGCAAATCTTCTCCCAGAAACTCAGCATAAAATTTTGTTTGTGCCCATATATAGCGTAGGACAACTACGGGAGGTGGTTCGAAAGCGGGAGCGGATTATGCAAGTACTGGCAAAACCTATCTTGCCGATGAATAGGCTTAGACCCAGACCACAAGTCAGCGAGATCGTCGAACATGAAGAGCAAGCTGACGACCTGAAATTGCCGCTATCTCGCTCACCTGTTGGAATTGCGGAACAGTGGGGCATCGATTCCAAGATTGCCTAGCCGAACGCAGTGTTTTTTGCTACGGGTGTGGCAAACCAGACACATATCGCCCCTCTTGTCAAACATGTCTTTCAAAAAACGGCCAAAAGCGTGTTTTGACCAGTGCACGCAAACCTGTTTCTACATTGAATATGAACCCCGAATAACTTCACTTTTAAACAATGCTGAATTTAATTCGCCAGATACGTCAAATACCCCAACTATGTCCCAACATTTTCAATTGCACGCCCATCAAAATCCATGTTAAGACTTAACTCAAAAAAAAAAATAGAAATAAAAAGCGATGCGTATCGTATAAATTAAAGCGTAAGGAGATGCTACAGGCCTTAGTTAGCTCCGTAGTAGGAAACAGGCAAGACTTACGTCCTTACGCATCCGTCCAGCTTTTTAACAGAACCCTTAGTGGGTTGATGGATACAGGGGCAACGGTCAGTTGCATTGGTGGCAAATTTGCAACTGAATTGATTGATAGCAAGTTCCCGTTCAAGCCTGTTAGATCGACTGTTCGCACCGCAGATGGCCAAAAGCAAAATGTTATAGGGAAGATTAGTACCGATATTGTTTATCAGGATAATACCAAAGCTTTAACTTTCTATATTGTACCTCGACTTGGTCAAGATTTATACCTAGGAATTGACTTTTGGAGTGCGTTTGACCTGTTGCCGCTATTCATGGCAACTAAAACCCACATCCCAGTCGTAGAAGGCATTACTTCTATTGAACCAGAAATTGTTCTTGCTGCTGATCAAAAACAACGGCTAAAGAAAGCCATTGAACAATTTCCGTCGTTTGTAAAAAGAGGCCTCGGAAGGACACATTGGTTATCGCATGAAATTGATGTAGGAGACGCAAAGCCCATCAAGCAGCGCCATTACGCTGTGTCGCCAGCGGTTGAAAAACTGATGTATGCCGAGATAGACCGAATGTTGAAGCTCGGTGTTATAGAGGAGTCCAACAGCCCATGGTCTTCTCCAGTAGTTTTAGTTAGGAAGCCAGGCAAAGTGCGGCTATGTATTGATAGTCGTAAGTTGAACGAGGTGACCGTTAAAAATGCCATAAATGATGGCATATTGAGTCGACTGCCAAAAGCCGAGTTCATATCCAGCATCGATCTCAAGGACGCCTATTGGCAAATTCCGCTCGATAGCGCTGCCCGCTAGAAAACTGCCTTCACGGTACCTGGAAGACCTTTATACCAGTTCACGGTCATGCCGTTTGGGTTATCCAACGCGCCTCAAACCATGTCCAAATTAATGGACAGAGTCATTCCTGCAAATTTTTATTTTTTATTTACCTAGATGATTTGTTAGTGGTGTCTGAACTTTTCAATCGTCATCTCGCTGTCTTGTCCGAATTGGCAACTTGTTTATCTCAAGCCGGTTTAACTATAAATGTAGAGAAAAGCAAATTTTGCAGGCAGGAAGTGAAATACCCAGGACACGTTATAGGAAACGGAACGATTCAGACAGACCCCGGAAAGATCTCTGCCATTCGAGACTTCCCGATTCCTCGATCTGTCAAGGAGGTAAGAAGATTCCTAGGAGTGACCGGATGGTACCATAAGTTTATTCAAAACTACGCAGGAATTGCTGCGCCCATCACAGATACCTTAAAGAGTCGAAAAAGTTTAACTGGACGGATGAGGCCCAGCAAGCATTTGAGCTGCTAAAGCATGAGCTGTGTAAAGCCCCAGTTTTGCATAGCCCAAAAATCTGTCCCTTTTTCCATTCATTGCGATGCAAGTCACACTGGCGTAGGAGGCGTGTTAATGCAAAAGGATGAACAGGACAATGACGTGCCTATTGCCTTCATGTCCCGTAAGCTGAACCACTGCCAAAGAAATTACTCCGTGACTGAAAAAGAGTGTTTAGCAGCCATTTTGTGTGTAAAAAAATTCCGACCTTATGTTGAGGGTCAAGAATTTTCAATTATCACTGACCATGCGTCGTTAAAATGGCTGATGTCCCAAACAGACCTTAGTTCTAGGTTAGCTAGATGGGCCCTAAAATTACAGGGATTTAATTTCAAAATTTGTTACCGAAAAGGAAGTGATAACCTGGTTCCGGATGCTCTATCGCGTGTCTTCTCAGAGACCATTTCAGCAGTCAGCCTAGGAGATATTGTAGATCTGAAATCCGACGCATTCAGTTCTCCAGACTATCAGCAGCTTAGGGTCAGAATAAGTGAGCAAAATTGTCCGATTGGCGATGTCAAAATCATTGATAAGTATATATATCGGCGGACTGAACATGCTACTGGTGAACACTTAACTGATGATTTATGTTGGAAGTTGTGGGTCCCCTCAAATCTGGTGACTGAAGTCATAAGACAGCACCATGAAGATCCATTGGCTGCTCATGGTGGCATTAATAAGACGCTGGATCGATTACGCAGGTATCTTTTCTGGCAAAACATGGTTGCAGACGTCAAAAATTATATAAACAACTGCGCTGTTTGCAAATGCACCAAGCATTCGAACCATCCACTAAGACCGCCGTTAGGGACTTCGACTGAGAGCCAAAGATTTTTCCAAAGGCTATATATAGATTTTCTGGGTCCGTATCCCCGCAGCCGTGCTGGCAATGTAGGAATTTTTGTAGTCCTAGACCATTTTTCAAAATTTCCGTTTTTGCTGCCGGTGAAAAAGTTAACAGCTGAGGCTATCATTAGATTTATGGAGGAAGGCCTGTTTTATTGTTTCGGCGTGCCCGAAACGATCGTTTCGGACAACGGCGTACAATTTAAATCGCAAAAATTTAATGAGTTGCTGAAAAAGTATAAAATTGAGCACGTATATACGGCTTTGTACTCACCACAAGCAAATGCCGCGGAACGAGTGAATCGGTCAATTATAGCTGCTATCAAAACTTATATAAGCCCAGATCAGACAAATTGGGATGTGCAGCTCAGCCACATAAGTTGTGCGTTGCGCGCTAGTAAGCACTCCGCGATAAATACCAGCCCATACCGAATAGCGTTCGGCCAGCATATGGTTACCAATGGAGCATTATACGAGCTTTTACGCAAGTTAAATCTCCTAGAAGATCGCTCAGTTTGTTTCGACAGAGACGACTCTTTCGACTTGTTGCGTGTTAAAGCCCAAAAAGGCATTCAACAACAATATGACCGCAACGAGCGAACGTATAACTTGAGAAGTCGAGCAGTAGACTTCGAAGTCGGAGATGAGGTCTACCGACGTAACTTCAAACAAAGCTGTTTTGTACAGGGGGTACAATGCTAAATTGGCCCCGAATTTCATAAAAGTACGAATAAAACGTAAACTTGGCAAATGTTACTATGAAGTGGAAAATTTACAGGGCAAGTCTATTGGCAAATACCATGCCAAAGATCTTAAGCACTAATTCGACTACAAGCGGTGATCACCCTTTGGTTGTTGGTTATTCAGCCCCAAAGTGTGATTTTGGCCGGGGAGAGTGTAATGGGCCGCTTGTCGATTAAAATATAAAAAAAATTACGACAGCCCGGAAGTATGCAATTTTTTTTGTCGCAAATCTTGTCCCAAAACCCCAAAAATAACATCCGAGAGATACATCCCGCAGCTACTTGGTTTAACAAGTTGGAAGTTAATTAAATCGGCTAAGACAATAACTACCAACCTAAACCGAACTTTAAATAAAAAAATAAATAAATAAAAAAAAAGAAACAAAATAAATAAATAAGAAAAAAATAAAAATAAAAATTTTGGGGATAGGACCTCATGATAGCGCTATCAAGCGGCGACCAAATCTGGTAAACGATAAAAGTGTTAGGAATCGCCAGATAGATTTTAGGGACAAAAATCAAAATACCAGATTTAGGGAAAAGGGATAGCCGACCAAAATCTGGTCACCTGACTGTTTCCGGCAGATAGCTCGAGTAGTGAGTTTTTGGATCGTGACAGATCGAGAGGCGACGCGGCCAAGCGGCGAAAAGACAAAAAACGGAAAGAAAAAAATTCTTGCTGCTGATCAAAAACAACAGCTAAAGAAAGCCATTGAACAATTTCCGTCGTTTGTAAAAAGAGGCCTCGGAAGGACACATTGGTTATCGCATGAAATTGATGTAGGAGACGCAAAGCCCATCAAGCAGCGCCATTACGCTGTGTCGCCAGCGGTTGAAAAACTGATGTATGCCGAGATAGACCGAATGTTGAAGCTCGGTGTTATAGAGGAGTCCAACAGCCCATGGTCTTCTCCAGTAGTTTTAGTTAGGAAGCCAGGCAAAGTGCGGCTATGTATTGAAAGTCGTAAGTTGAACGAGGTGACCGTTAAAAATGCCATAAATGATGGCATATTGAGTCGACTGCCAAAAGCCGAGTTCATATCCAGCATCGATCTCAAGGACGCCTATTGGCAAATTCCGCTCGATAGCGCTGCCCGCTAGAAAACTGCCTTCACGGTACCTGGAAGACCTTTATACCAGTTCACGGTCATGCCGTTTGGGTTATCCAACGCGCCTCAAACCATGTCCAAATTAATGGACAGAGTCATTCCTGCAAATTTTTATTTTTTATTTACCTAGATGATTTGTTAGTGGTGTCTGAACTTTTCAATCGTCATCTCGCTGTCTTGTCCGAATTGGCAACTTGTTTATCTCAAGCCGGTTTAACTATAAATGTAGAGAAAAGCAAATTTTGCAGGCAGGAAGTGAAATACCCAGGACACGTTATAGGAAACGGAACGATTCAGACAGACCCCGGAAAGATCTCTGCCATTCGAGACTTCCCGATTCCTCGATCTGTCAAGGAGGTAAGAAGATTCCTAGGAGTGACCGGATGGTACCATAAGTTTATTCAAAACTACGCAGGAATTGCTGCGCCCATCACAGATACGTTAAAGAGTCGAAAAAAGTTTAACTGGACGGATGAGGCCCAGCAAGCATTTGAGCTGCTAAAGCATGAGCTGTGTAAAGCCCCAGTTTTGCATAGCCCAAAAATCTGTCCCTTTTTCCATTCATTGCGATGCAAGTCACACTGGCGTAGGAGGCGTGTTAATGCAAAAGGATGAACAGGACAATGACGTGCCTATTGCCTTCATGTCCCGTAAGCTGAACCACTGCCAAAGAAATTACTCCGTGACTGAAAAAGAGTGTTTAGCAGCCATTTTGTGTGTAAAAAAATTCCGACCTTATGTTGAGGGTCAAGAATTTTCAATTATCACTGACCATGCGTCGTTAAAATGGCTGATGTCCCAAACAGACCTTAGTTCTAGGTTAGCTAGATGGGCCCTAAAATTACAGGGGATTTAATTTCAAAATTTGTTACCTCGAAAACTGAACAAAATGTACACTGAACATGCTACTGGTGAACACTTAACTGATGATTTATGTTGGAAGTTGTGGGTCCCCTCAAATCTGGTGACTGAAGTCATAAGACAGCACCATGAAGATCCATTGGCTGCTCATGGTGGCATTAATAAGACGCTGGATCGATTACGCAGGTATCTTTCTGGCAAAACATGGTTGCAGACGTCAAAAATTATATAAACAACTGCGCTGTTTGCAAATGCACCAAGCATTCGAACCATCCACTAAGACCGCCGTTAGGGACTTCGACTGAGAGCCAAAGATTTTTCCAAAGGCTATATATAGATTTTCTGGGTCCGTATCCCCCGCAGCCGTGCTGGCAATGTAGGAATTTTTGTAGTCCTAGACCATTTTTCAAAATTTCCGTTTTTGCTGCCGGTGAAAAAGTTAACAGCTGAGGCTATCATTAGATTTATGGAGGAAGGCCTGTTTTATTGTTTCGGCGTGCCCGAAACGATCGTTTCGGACAACGGCGTACAATTTAAATCGCAAAAATTTAATGAGTTGCTGAAAAAGTATAAAATTGAGCACGTATATACGGCTTTGTACTCACCACAAGCAAATGCCGCGGAACGAGTGAATCGGTCAATTATAGCTGCTATCAAAACTTATATAAGCCCAGATCAGACAAATTGGGATGTGCAGCTCAGCCACATAAGTTGTGCGTTGCGCGCTAGTAAGCACTCCGCGATAAATACCAGCCCATACCGAATAGCGTTCGGCCAGCATATGGTTACCAATGGAGCATTATACGAGCTTTTACGCAAGTTAAATCTCCTAGAAGATCGCTCAGTTTGTTTCGACAGAGACGACTCTTTCGACTTGTTGCGTGTTAAAGCCCAAAAAGGCATTCAACAACAATATGACCGCAACGAGCGAACGTATAACTTGAGAAGTCGAGCAGTAGACTTCGAAGTCGGAGATGAGGTCTACCGACGTAACTTCAAACAAAGCTGTTTTGTACAGGGGTACAATGCTAAATTGGCCCCGAATTTCATAAAAGTACGAATAAAACGTAAACTTGGCAAATGTTACTATGAAGTGGAAAATTTACAGGGCAAGTCTATTGGCAAATACCATGCCAAAGATCTTAAGCACTAATTCGACTACAAGCGGTGATCACCCTTTGGTTGTTGGTTATTCAGCCCCAAAGTGTGATTTTGGCCGGGGAGAGTGTAATGGGCCGCTTGTCGATTAAAATATAAAAAAAATTACGACAGCCCGGAAGTATGCAATTTTTTTTGTCGCAAATCTTGTCCCAAAACCCCAAAAATAACATCCGAGAGATACATCCCGCAGCTACTTGGTTTAACAAGTTGGAAGTTAATTAAATCGGCTAAGACAATAACTACCAACCTAAACCGAACTTTAAATAAAAAAAAAAAAAAACAAAAAAAAAGAAACAAAATAAATAAATAAGAAAAAAAATAAAAATAAAAATTTTGGGGATAGGACCTCATGATAGCGCTATCAAGCGGCGACCAAATCTGGTAAACGATAAAAGTGTTAGGAATCGCCAGATAGATTTTAGGGACAAAAATCAAAATACCAGATTTAGGGAAAAGGGATAGCCGACCAAAAATCTGGTCACCTGACTGTTTCCGGCAGATAGCTCGAGTAGTGAGTTTTTGGATCGTGACAGATCGAGAGGCGACGCGGCCAAGCGGCGAAAAGACAAAAAACGGAAAGAAAAAAAAAATTCTTGCTGCTGATCAAAAACAACAGCTAAAGAAAGCCATTGAACAATTTCCGTCGTTTGTAAAAAGAGGCCTCGGAAGGACACATTGGTTATCGCATGAAATTGATGTAGGAGACGCAAAGCCCATCAAGCAGCGCCATTACGCTGTGTCGCCAGCGGTTGAAAAACTGATGTATGCCGAGATAGACCGAATGTTGAAGCTCGGTGTTATAGAGGAGTCCAACAGCCCATGGTCTTCTCCAGTAGTTTTAGTTAGGAAGCCAGGCAAAGTGCGGCTATGTATTGAAAGTCGTAAGTTGAACGAGGTGACCGTTAAAAATGCCATAAATGATGGCATATTGAGTCGACTGCCAAAAGCCGAGTTCATATCCAGCATCGATCTCAAGGACGCCTATTGGCAAATTCCGCTCGATAGCGCTGCCCGCTAGAAAACTGCCTTCACGGTACCTGGAAGACTTTTATACCAGTTCACGGTCATGCCGTTTGGGTTATCCAACGCGCCTCAAACCATGTCCAAATTAATAGACAGAGTCATTCCTGCAAATTTTTATTTTTTATTTACCTAGATGATTTGTTAGTGGTGTCTGAACTTTTCAATCGTCATCTCGCTGTCTTGTCCGAATTGGCAACTTGTTTATCTCAAGCCGGTTTAACTATAAATGTAGAGAAAAGCAAATTTTGCAGGCAGGAAGTGAAATACCCAGGACACGTTATAGGAAACGGAACGATTCAGACAGACCCCGGAAAGATCTCTGCCATTCGAGACTTCCCGATTCCTCGATCTGTCAAGGAGGTAAGAAGATTCCTAGGAGTGACCGGATGGTACCATAAGTTTATTCAAAACTACGCAGGAATTGCTGCGCCCATCACAGATACGTTAAAGAGTCGAAAAAGTTTAACTGGACGGATGAGGCCCAGCAAGCATTTGAGCTGCTAAAGCATGAGCTGTGTAAAGCCCCAGTTTTGCATAGCCCAAAAATCTGTCCCTTTTTCCATTCATTGCGATGCAAGTCACACTGGCGTAGGAGGCGTGTTAATGCAAAAGGATGAACAGGACAATGACGTGCCTATTGCCTTCATGTCCCGTAAGCTGAACCACTGCCAAAGATATTACTCCGTGACTGAAAAAGAGTGTTTAGCAGCCATTTTGTGTGTAAAAAAATTCCGACCTTATGTTGAGGGTCAAGAATTTTCAATTATCACTGACCATGCGTCGTTAAAATGGCTGATGTCCCAAACAGACCTTAGTTCTAGGTTAGCTAGATGGGCCCTAAAATTACAGGGATTTAATTTCAAAATTTGTTACCGAAAAGGAAGTGATAACCTGGTGCCGGATGCTCTATCGCGTGTCTTCTCAGAGACCATTTCAGCAGTCAGCCTAGGAGATATTGTAGATCTGAAATCCGACGCATTCAGTTCTCCAGACTATCAGCAGCTTAGGGTCAGAATAAGTGAGCAAAATTGTGCGATTGGCGATGTCAAAATCATTGATAAGTATATATATCGGCGGACTGAACATGCTACTGGTGAACACTTAACTGATGATTTATGTTGGAAGTTGTGGGTCCCCTCAAATCTGGTGACTGAAGTCATAAGACAGCACCATGAAGATCCATTGGCTGCTCATGGTGGCATTAATAAGACGCTGGATCGATTACGCAGGTATCTTTTCTGGCAAAACATGGTTGCAGACGTCAAAAATTATATAAACAACTGCGCTGTTTGCAAATGCACCAAGCATTCGAACCATCCACTAAGACCGCCGTTAGGGACTTCGACTGAGAGCCAAAGATTTTTCCAAAGGCTATATATAGATTTTCTGGGTCCGTATCCCCGCAGCCGTGCTGGCAATGTAGGAATTTTTGTAGTCCTAGACCATTTTTCAAAATTTCCGTTTTTGCTGCCGGTGAAAAAGTTAACAGCTGAGGCTATCATTAGATTTATGGAGGAAGGCCTGTTTTATTGTTTCGGCGTGCCCGAAACGATCGTTTCGGACAACAGCGTACAATTTAAATCGCAAAAATTTAATGAGTTGCTGAAAAAGTATAAAATTGAGCACGTATATACGGCTTTGTACTCACCACAAGCAAATGCCGCGGAACGAGTGAATCGGTCAATTATAGCTGCTATCAAAACTTATATAAGCCCAGATCAGACAAATTGGGATGTGCAGCTCAGCCACATAAGTTGTGCGTTGCGCGCTAGTAAGCACTCCGCGATAAATACCAGCCCATACCGAATAGCGTTCGGCCAGCATATGGTTACCAATGGAGCATTATACGAGCTTTTACGCAAGTTAAATCTCCTAGAAGATCGCTCAGTTTGTTTCGACAGAGACGACTCTTTCGACTTGTTGCGTGTTAAAGCCCAAAAAGGCATTCAACAACAATATGACCGCAACGAGCGAACGTATAACTTGAGAAGTCGAGCAGTAGACTTCGAAGTCGGAGATGAGGTCTACCGACGTAACTTCAAACAAAGCTGTTTTGTACAGGGGTACAATGCTAAATTGGCCCCGAATTTCATAAAAGTACGAATAAAACGTAAACTTGGCAAATGTTACTATGAAGTGGAAAATTTACAGGGCAAGTCTATTGGCAAATACCATGCCAAAGATCTTAAGCACTAATTCGACTACAAGCGGTGATCACCCTTTGGTTGTTGGTTATTCAGCCCCAAAGTGTGATTTTGGCCGGGGAGAGTGTAATGGGCCGCTTGTCGATTAAAATATAAAAAAAATTACGACAGCCCGGAAGTATGCAATTTTTTTTGTCGTAAATCTTGTCCCAAAACCCCAAAAATAACATCCGAGAGATACATCCCGCAGCTACTTGGCTTAACAAGTTGGAAGTTAATTAAATCGACTAAGACAATAACTACCAACCTAAACCGAACTTTAAATAAAAAAAAAAAAATAAAACAAAAAAAAAGAAACAAAATAAATAAATAAGAAAAAAAATAAAAATAAAAATTTTGGGGATAGGACCTCATGATAGCGCTATCAAGCGGCGACAAAATCTGGTAAACGATAAAAGTGTTAGGAATCGCCAGATAGATTTTAGGGACAAAAATCAAAATACCAGATTTAGGGAAAAGGGATAGCCGACCAAAAATCTGGTCACCTGACTGTTTCCGGCAGATAGCTCGAGTAGTGAGTTTTTGGATCGTGACAGATCGAGAGGCGACGCGGCCAAGCGGCGAAAAGACAAAACCCGAAAAGAAAAAAATATTTTTTTTTAAACGTCTTTATTTCAAATTTTTAAAAATAAAACGAAAAGAAAATAAAAACAAAAATCGCGAGTGCGAACACCTCAACCCGATCCCAACAACAACGTTGGTAAAAGCGAATTGGAGCTGCAGGCAATCCTAACCTGAAAGTGGAGCTGGAGGCTAGCCCGTACTTATAAGGGTTCGAGTCCCCGATGTGGCGATAATTGGCAGCTACCAGAAGGCGATCGTTTAACCGTGACCGAGGCTGGACGATTTTGGGTGCGGACACGCATATGGTCGAATATATTTACTCGCTCGTTGTCGGCGAAACATCAACGGCAGCGGAGCTTGCGGCGTGGCAATCACTGGAGAGGTGAAAGTCTCAACTAAGACGAGCTTTGGCAGCCGCATGGGCAATGTTGCCGAACAGAGTTCCGGGATCATAACAGGAGGATTTTGAGCGTGAAGCCGGGAAATAATTTTATTTAATATTTACCCCCTACTGTTTGTCTCGCCTTATGCCCTCTGGCAAGCTCACATGTTTTTTTTTTTTAAATCTAACCTCATTGTGCCGGTCCAATACCCAAACCTTTGAAGGCATGAGCCATTGCATGCACATCATCACACATATATTGCCTACCGCGGAAATAAAGCGTAATATTCACAGAAATTTAAGTTGTTAAATAGTTAAGAAAAAAAAATCAGTCAAATCCGAATTTAGTGAAACCTTAATGATATTAATACTACCTTTAAGATAGTTACATTTTTAGAATGAAAAACAAAATTGTTTTTCGCTTTAGTTATTTTTGCATAAAAGCTTTATAGCAAAGACACCCAACCCCAAGACTTCGACCTGTCGATCAATTTTATCTCGTTTCAGCAACCACCGCTCAACACATTGAAAGATCTTTCAGCGTGGGACAACAGTCGGAGTAAGTTGAAGATTATCTAAAGTAGTATATGTTTTTGTTTGAAAAAGTAAACGCGCCTTCCGCATCGTATAAATTCGAATGGTTGAGAAGTGTTCGGTTGTTGGTTGGCTGTTAGAGGCAAAAGCTGCAAGCTATAGAGCACAAGCAGTGCACGCTCTTCAAGCATTGCCTATTTTTAGGCTGGAATAAACAAAAAAAGAAAAAGAAAACAACTAAAACGAACACTAAGCATTTGAATAAACATTGAACATCAATGAAATTAATTAACATAAAGAAAAAAAAACAAGTAAAAACGTTGCAGTCGGACTCAACCGACTGCGAAATACTTTGATATCAGTAAATGAACGGTTTATAAGGGGGAATGCAGGGGGCCATGTGGTAAACATCGCCAGCTATCATGTTACCAAATTTGGTGACTTTAGCTCAAAAACTGTGGAAGAAACCTAACTCCCAAATTTAAAAGGTGGGCGGCAGAGGTAGGCGTGGCATCTAAATTTTTGAATCAAATTTTTTTAACTGTCACTATCTATCTGCCTACCAAGTTTGGTGGCTCTAGCTCAAAAACTGTTAGAGATATAGCCGATTCCAATTTTATAAGGCGGGTGGCTTAGGTGGGCGTGGCATTCAAAATTTTGATGCACATCTTTGGTAGATGCTGCCTTCTATCTTTCTACCCAATTTACGGGCTCTAGCTTAAAAACTATAAGAGATATCGAAATTTCCGATTTTAAATAGTGGGCGGCAGAGGTAGGCGTGGCATCCAAATTTTTGATGCAGACCTTTTGTAGTTGTCACCATATATCTTCCTACAAAATTTGGTGACTCTAGCTCGAAAAATGTGAAAGCTATAGGCGTTTCCAATTTCATGGAGAAGGGTGGGATGGGGGCGGAATCAGGGTGCGTGGCATCCAAAATTTTGATGCATTTGTTTGGGGAACGTCAATATCTATCTTCACAAAATTTGGTGGCTCTAGCCCAAAAAATGTGAAAACTATAGGCGTTTCCAATTTCAAGTAGAAGGGGGGGTTGGGATCGGAATCATGGGGCGTGGCATCCAAAACGTCAATATCTATCTTCACACAAAATTTGGTGGCTCTAGCCCAAAAAATGTGAAAACAATAGGCGTTTCCAATTTCTTGGTGAAAGGGGGATTGGGGGCGGAATCAGGGGGCGTGGCATCCAAAATGTTGATGCATATTTTTGGGGAACGTCAATATCTATCTTGACAAAAAATTTGATGGCTCTAGCCCAAAAAATGTGAAAACTATAGGCGTTTCCAATTTCATGGAGAAGGGGGGGGATGGGGGCGGAATCAGGGGGCGTAGCATCCAAAATTTTGATGCTTTTTTTTGGGGAACTTCAATATCTATCTTGACACAAATTTTGGTGGCTCTAGCCCAAAAAATGTAAAAACTATAGGCGTTTCCAATTTCAAGGAGCAGGGATGATGGGGGCGGAAGGAGTGGGCGTGGCATCCAAAATTTTGATGCAGTTTTTTCAGGGACATGACTAGCTATCTGCGTGCAAAATTTGGTAACTCTAGCTGTAAGAATGTGAGAAATATTTGGTTTTTTCGGTTTTCGGTTATCGAATTTATCGATTTCCCAGCCTCCTAGTAGGCGTGGCAACCCAATCTTGACACTTTATCTGTACCGTCTATAGATAAACATAATTGCAAAGTTTCAAGTCTCTAGCTTTACGGGTGTCGAAAAAAGTTGCGTTCATACGGACGGACAGACGGACAGACAGACACCATGACGGACATTGCACAAAACCAATATACTATGAGACCTTCGGTATCAAAGTATAATAAAACAAAAAAATAAAAAGAAAGAATAACCATAGATTTTTAGTAATATATATTGAAGCCCTAATGCCTATAATTAATTTCCCAAGCCATGAATATTATTAATAAATTGTACACTATGTGCCCACTTACACGCTGAAGTTTTTTCATTAATTTTTTATTCATTCCGCTTTGAAAATTATTCGGAATTCAGGTCGCATTTACACGCTGAAGTTTTTTAGTGAAATTTTTCCTTTGAAAATGCAACTCTGGTTTAAATTTATAATCGATATACTTTAAAGCCATCGATTGTTTGATATGTAAACAACAGCTGATTGAAATTAATAAGAGTGCTAATTGAAATAAAATGGATACGTTAAGCGAGTTAATTAGTGTAACAGCTATGGCGGTTGATGAAACCGATTTTGATTGTGAAGAAGATGTGGAGATTCTTTTAAAATTGCTGGATTGCTGCAAAACTGCGGCAGCTACGCCGAAGTACAGAAAACGCACGGAGTGGGTGAAGCCATGGCGGCAAAATAGACCAGACCACGGCTCATTTTCGTTTTTAATGAAGGAGCTTTCCACAGATTTATCCTCATTTTTTCTTACATCCGTATGGATATAGAAACATTTAAGTTTATTTTGACGACCATCGAAAGAGAAATAGTGAAGCAAGACACAATCATGCGAAAGGCAATTGCCGCCGATGAAAAACTGGCTGCAACATTGCGTTTCCTTGCAACTGGCGAATCCTACAAAAGTACGAGCTTTCAAACACGACTTTCGGATTCATTTCTATGCCGTGCAGTGCCTGAAGTGTGCTCTGCAATTTGGAAGCATTTCAGAGGCACATACTTAAAGGTTTGTATAATATAAATAACCTTTTTAATTTTTATAGTTTATAATAAAAACATATGTATTTATTTCAGTTCCCAAGTACTCCCAAGATTGGGAAAATATTGCTGAGAAGTTTGCAATAAAGTGGCAATTTCCCCTCTGCTTAGGTGCGCTGGATGGAAAGCACATCGTGTTCCAAGCCAAGCGAGCTGACGGGTCGTTCTATTTCAATTATAAGGGAACGCACAGCATTGTTCTGCTTGCACTGGTGGACGCAGATTGTAAGTTTATTTACATCAACGTAGGCTGCAATGGGCGAACTCATGACTCTGGAGTCCTTTTGCAAAGCGATTTGAGGCCAATTTTGGACAACGCCGGCAACGTTTTTCCAGGAGATAAAATTATTGGCAATGGACGGCGACTACCATATGTGATTGTTGCTGATGACGCTTTCCCACTTGGAAAGCATGTGATGAAGCCGTATTCTAGTCGGAGCAACATAAAAGAAAAGCAAATTTTTAATCTTCGCCTTTCTCGTGCGCGGCATGTTGTAGAGCACGCATTTGGTATACTGGCCAACCGATTCCGAGTTTTCCAGCAACGTATCAACATGTCGGTTGAAAACGTGGAAATAATTACAAAGGCATGTTGCGTTTTGCATAATTTACTTGCGGCGAAGAACTCGGCATATACACAAATGTCACTGGTAGAAGGAGCTCAAGATGACGAAGCACAACCGTCAGCTACTATTGCCCGAAATGCCAGGGGTATTGCTGAAAAAGTTCGAGAGGGATTTGAAGAGTACTTCAACAATGAAGGCCAAGTTGATTGGCTAGAAAATAGATTGTAAAATTGTAATTGAATGTTTATATGTATGTTTGTATTTACGTATGTTTGGTGATTTTTAATAAAACTTTAAAACATTTATATTATGCTCAATCATTTAATGTCCAGTTTAAACTGTTTTGAAGAGATGAGCTTTGCTCGCTTAAATTTCTATCAGCAACTAACGCTTCGCGCATCACTGTTTGGATTTTCCAGCAGGTGTCCTCGCGAATATTGTCGTCTTTTATTTTTTTCAGTTGCAAGGCAACCATTGATCCAAGGGAATCATACTCTGTTTTCTGGCCGATTCGGTTCGTAATCAAAGTCTTCACTCCATCAATATCTTCACATAAATTTCGAGGGCGTTTCTATATTAATTTAACAAGTTTAGTTAAACAAGTCTACGCAAGCACTTTAAAAAATCAAACCCTTCTGGATAACAGTTCTGGTGCAGGTGAAGGTACTGGCGATGGTGATGGTGATGGACTGCTGACGGAGTCTGTGGGCCAGGCGAACTCCATCCGATCCTCATTATCAAAGTCCACTTTGTCCTGAAAACATTTAATAATTATACTGATGTCAAACTAACAAAATGTAATTTACATACATCGGAAAGGCTTGAAGATGACTCCCGCATTTTGGTATGGGCACCCAAAAACTCCATTAAATTAAAATACCATATTTTTGGCGTATACACATCAGCTCGGCCAGCTCCACTTTTTTTGCTTGCCGCAATTAGTCGGGATTCCTTGTTGAATTGCACACGCAAAACATGTATTTTTGACTTTATTGCGTCAATTGTAATTTTGGGCTCTTTTTCTTTTAAAACTTCATAAATTGAAACAAAACTGCTATTGCGCTTCACTCGGTCTTTGTATAATTCACTACGAATATTATACAAATGTTCGTGCTGCTGGTATTGCGTTAAGAGCAGCTCAATTAATTCACACGACCAAAACATTTTTTTGCTTTAAATATGCTAACTCACGTAAACAATGTTTTATAGTGCGATATGTGAATATCGATAGCTTGATTATTCACATGAAACACTGTTTTTCTGTCTGTGCAACTCTGTGTTTACATTCTATCGGAATAAGGCAAAGCAAAATAAGAAGAAAAATTAACGACTTAACAAGTAGTGAATTTTTGCATGAAATTTTACCCCTCTACTCCCCTTGCCTACAAACAAAAGATTAAGAGAGAAAATTCACGAAAAAACTTCAGCGTGTAAATGCGCTCTATGAATATGAATTAAATAATTAAATAATTAAATAAATCATGCTGCATTATAGGGACGCAGGGTAGTCGTCGAAAAGTTTTTTTTAGGGATCCTTGATTTTATTCGGCCGTAAAGGATCATGGTAGGTTGGGAGACTGCTTCGGGGAAGCAACACAAAAAAAAAATTTTTTTGTTTTTGGGTTTTGATCGGTAGTCGTTATAGTTTAGTGGACCTATCCTTTGTAACTTCCTCCATCCCCGCTCCTATCCTTAACCTCCTCATTAGGTACGCGAAATTATTTATTTATTACTGTCCCAAACAAGTCTCAAAGCATTTTTCTATACCCACTCCCAACAGCGACGAGCATCGGCCGGCTGCAAGCGCGTACCAAAGCTTATTTTTTTAGAGACCAATCTCACCAGCTCCTTACCCGTGACATGTTACACAAGCAATGTTTATGAGCACGTGCAAATACATACATATGTATGTACATTTGCCTGTATGATAATTACACACAAGACGAACCAAGAAACGCGTCGAATCACGTCGGGGTCACCAAAATGTTGGGAGCTGCCGACCTTTTTCGACAACTTTGATTTGCACAATAAAGAGTTTAAGAAAACCGGCACAATGTCTTCAAGTTTTTCAGAGTCATTTATTTTAGATTTTATACAATTTAATAATTCACAATGTTCAATGCTCCGCTAACTTGCATTACACGCAACCAATCGATTCGAAAGAACATCAGAGAGAGAATATGCATGCGTGCTCGGCTTAGGTAAGTATGCAAGTAGCAAAGAAAAGAAGTACAGCTATAGGAAAAACGGCAAGATAGCTTAAGAGAGCAGCGCTACTTTGAGCGCTTGCAGAGCGAAATCAGGGCAACGCACTCAAACAGAATCAGCTGATGCCCTAAACAGTCCTGTTTTCTGTCAATTTTTTTTTTTTTAGCTTTTCATCCTGTTTTTCCGTATTTTACGGACATTTTGGCCTTTTTTGAAAAAAAAAACACAAAATGTACATCACTGATATCACTGAGCATAGAATAACACAGAGACCTTAAATCGACTGTAAACTTATTGTTGTCAAAATGTTGAACATCCGATCCAGGAAGAAGAGTCGAAAACTTAACAGACAGAGCTGGCCGCGCAAAAATGCAAAAATGCTGTAAACAACAGAACGGACTTGGGCTGGAGATCAAGTCGCGTGTATGTATGCGTGCGTATGTGAGCGAGCAGGCATTCACACGCACACATGACATGTATGTGTTTGTGCATTCTTGGCCGCTCTTCAATGATGAGAGAGCGAGAGGGGGGGAATAGTTGTTTGGACTCGCTTACCCTGGCACCTCGTGTGACAATTCCGTGTTTGTGTTCCTTGTCTCCAGCGTACTGTGCTTGTGTGTGTGTGTGTCTGTACGCTGGCCCTCTGGTTTCTGTGCGTGTGTCCTTGATATGTGTATTCTGTATCCTTCGTTGTCCGGACCCTCGTGTTGCTATGTCTGCGTCTTTCCAGGCCGGTCTCGGGCTCTTCTTCTGCCGTGGGCACTCGCGATTTTCATTTGTTGACTCGTCGTCACGGCCACTCAAACTTCAATGCTCTCTCTCGGTTTTTGATGGCGATCGCCAACCCTTTTCTGCATGCCGTCGCTGCGGCCGCTGCCCGCGCCGTTTGGCTCGTGCCATTCTGCACCTGCGGGTGGCTTCGTTGCGCTGTCCTCTGCTGTGGCCGCTGCCCGCGCCGTTTGGCTCGTGCCAATTCTGCTGCTGCGGGTGGCTTCGCTCTCGCTCTCTGCTGTGCTGTTCTCTGCTGTGGCAGCTGCCCGCGCCGTTTGGCTCGTGCCATTCTGCTGCTGCGGGTGGCTTTGCTCTCGCTCTCTGCAGTGCTGTGGTCGCGGCTTTTCTCTCCCTTGTAGTTTTCTCTGTTTTAAAAGGGGTCCCGTTTCTAAGTATAAGCAACTACTATGGGCCTTATTCATGTATTAACTCAAAAATATAACTTAATCCTACTTACTCAATATATAATGACTTAACCTTCCCTTTACCATATTTAAGATTACTTAATTCTACGAATTTTGTGACTCGTCACAGTATATATAAATAACTTGAATTATTTACCAACTTGGAACCAAGTGGACGTGGGCCAGAGAGAACTCGCAAAAGAATATTTACAAGTTAAGCACCCGACGCTGAAACAGTCGAGAAAAAAAATTTATAAAATAGTATTTATAAATAAATTGAGTTTTCCAAATCGGAACGAAATGGAAAATGGAACAGAATATGAACAGCGGAACGGACTGGTATAGAAACTTTGACAAAAATTATTATAAATGCTGGAGTGCAACATACACGAATATTCTGACATACACAAAAAAGCTAGCACAACACACACTTTGCGTTTATAAAGCAGAAACAGTGGAGACGGGCTAATTTTTTGTTCACCTGGGTGGTTCACAAGTGCGGAACTTGTAAGTTCACAATGGCATATGTTGTTTATGTTGTACTCGTGTTTTATGCCGGCGTTAGTGTAACAAAAAAAAATCTTTATTAAGCATTAATCTCTTTGTGATGCTCGGCCAGTTATTAAGTTATGTTTATACCCCGAACCCATGAAATGGGTAAAAGGGGTATAATGTTTTTGTGCAAAAGTATGTAACAGGCAGAAGGAAGCATCTCCGACCCTATAAAGTATATATATTCTTGATCAGCATCAACAGCCGAGTCGATATAGCCATGTCCGTCTATCCATCTGTCCGTATGTATAAACGCGTAGATCTCAGAGACTGTAAGAACTAGAGACTTCAGATTTTTAACATAAGCTCATCTAAGTCCTAGCACTAACCAAATAATGTTATAGATGGGACATTTCTAGTACTGTTTTGGTTTCCACTAAACTGTGAACGAGAGTGACCCATGATTGCTAACATTATGTTATGCTCGCTCAAAATGTTAACTCATAGCAGAGAGACCCAAGTATGTTTCAGTTGGTATTCACTTTCAGCGGCTTTTAGGGGAAAGGGGGAAGCGGCGGTAAAAATACATTTGTATTTGTATACGTGTGCATTTGCTTCATATTTTGCTGGGCAAGCTTTGCCGAGGTTTTTGTTTCAATCCGCTTGTTGCTGCCTAGCAAGGAAGGGTAGTTTGACTTTACTTTAAATTTCGTTTAATAACTAGATAAAAGCAATATGATATGTATAATATATGTTTACTAATATTTTGGATATTAGGTAGGGCATTATTAAATCATCTAACACGTTGAATATAACATAATAAATACGAAATAAAATAAACTTGTTTTGTATTTGAATACTTAAAATAAATTTTATATAATAATATAATAATAATGTAATAATTAAATATTCAAACAAAGGGTAGTTTTTACGTTGTGCTGTTATTGCGTCTCAGCCACCAGCAAGTGCTGTTATTGCATACATACATACATAAATGATCACTCTTGTGTACACACACACATCACGCTGCCGCTTGTTGTGAAATTAGATGAGGACTTATAACTTTTCTATTGATGGAACGGGTATATTGGCCTGTGCTAATGTATGTAACAGGCAGAAGGAAATTATTTACGGCCCCATTATATATATATATTCTTGTTTAGCATCAATGTGCGTGTCGATTTGCCAATATATGAACGAATAATGTTTAGGGCATAGGGTATCTCCTAGTCAGTCTTAATAAATATGCTGGGCATTCATACTTTGGTGGGCTAGCAATGTTTGAGATTTTGCACTTTTGTCTTTTCGATGCCCTGCATACGCATGTGTGTGTGCATGAATGTATATGCAGAATGAACCTAAGTACATATTTTTAGTTATGTGGTATAATCTATACAAAAAATAATTGTAAAATAAATAGATGTACTTAAATAAAAATAGTCGGCCAAATATTTTTAAATTTTTTAAATCTGAAAAGAATATTTGCAATCTCAAAAGCCCTCCCTTCACCTGTTAGAAATTAAATCATATATGTTGAGGCAGGTCAATAAATTCCAAAACAAATGGCTCGCATACATATAAACATTCTGCATATACATTCATGCACACACACATGCGTATGCAGGGCATCGAAAATGACAAAAGTGTAAAATCTCAAACATTGCTAGCCCACCAAAGTATGAAGCAAATGCACACGTATACAAATACTAATGTATTTTAACCGTTGCTTGCTTTCCGCCGCCGCTTCCCCCTTTCCCCTAAAAGCCGCTGAAAGTGAATACCAACTGAAACATACTTGGGTCTCTCTGCTATGAGTTAACATTTTGAGCGAGCATAACATAATGTTAGCAATCATGGGTCACTCTCGTTCACAGTTTAGTGGAAACCAAAACAGTACTAGAAATGTCCCATCTATAACATTATTTGGTTAGTGGTCCTAGGCAGTACAAGTTTATTTCCGATTTTCGATAACTATCTCCGTTTTCGATATACACATGTAATCGATTACAAAAATTTCTTAAATTTGGAAAATAAAAAAATGGGGGTTGAAATAACGGGTAACGATATAGCTTTTCTGAAAATTTCGTCGAAATCGGTTAAGAAACACCAGAGATATCGAAGATTGAAGTTTAGTCACAGATGCATACAGACAATGACTGTACGCGTTATGTACAGGGTTCGGGGTATCTCCTAGTAGGAAAATCTCGACTAGAGCCTTCTTACTTGTTTTTATTGTGAATTGTGTTATATTTGCACTTGTTTTTTATACCCTGAAACCATGAAATGGATAAAATGGTTTTGTGCAAAAGTATGTAACAGGCAGAAGGAAGGATCTCCAATCTTATAAAGTATATATATATTCTTGATCAGCATCAACAGCCGAGTCGATATAGCCATGTCCGTCTGTGCGTCTTTCTGTATGTATGAACGCGTCAATCTCAGAGACTATAGGAGCTACAGACTTCAGATTTTGCACATAAGCTCATTTAAGTCCTAGGCAGTACAAGTTTGTTTCCGATTTTCGATAACTATTTCCGTTTCCGATATACACACGGAATCGATTACAAAAAAAATCTCTAATTTGAAAATGTAGAAATGGGGGTTGAAATAATGGGTAACGATAGAACTTTTCTGAACATTTCATCGAAATCGGTTGAGAAACACCAGAGATATCTAAGATTGAAGTTTAGGTCACAGATGCATACAGACAATGCCTGTACGCGTTAAGTATGGGGTTCGGGGTATCTCCTAGTCGGGAAATCTCGACTAGAGCCTTCTTACTTGTTTTATTTGTGTTATGTTAGAGCCGGAATCTTGGCAAGTGCTGCATTTAATGCACTTGCAAGGGCGGCGATTATTGTTTTATAGTGTATTTCCAATGCTCCGATTCCGTAAATTTTAACAGTAACTAACGAAAGCTGTTTCCATTGCTCTGTTACTGAACCTCCGAAAATGAATCAGCTGTTCGGTTATTTTTGGTTTGATTTTTTTTTTTTTTGCAAAAAACAGGTAAAATCTGATCGAAATTTTACATTGCAAATAAGTAATTGCGTATTGCCAACTTTTCTGTCTTATTTTTAATGCATAAAAGCTTTCTTGCTTTTATTGCAGACGCAGTACAAGACCATTTTCGTATCTATTGTATGTACATACGTGGGAGTTATTCTGAACTGCCCTAAGTGCAACAAAATTATCCGCCCACAGTTTTAAAAGCAATCCTTTGAAACTTTGCTCCCAGTTCAATTGTTTCCTATGATAATTCATCAATAAACAAAATTTTTAATTCTTTTTTTTAATATTACAAAATATTGTGCCTACCTATTCACAATTTCTGCTATTCACAATCATCTGTTTTGCGACTGTTACATTAAAATAGCCCATTAACATCGATGTTTTATCGAGCAAGTTTTCAAATGAACCAGTTCCTCTTCAGTTGCTCTTCAGTAAATATTTACGGTCAGTTTTAGTTCAGTTAATTCCTTATGGGAGAATACATGCAAACTGAACCTCAGTTACTGTTAACTGACATAACTGAGAATAACTGAGCAGTGGCATTACGCCATTGGTTTATTGTTCTGTTATTGTGTGCGTGTGTGTGGCATATGTTCATACCATCAACAAGCAATTGTGCAATTGATTTAGTTTTAGGAATTTATGTATGCGATGCACATGTGATGTATTTACATACATATGTACATATTATGTATGTCGCAAGTGTAAGGTTATGTGTGATGTGAATGCGTGTACGTACATATGTATGTAAGTAAACAAATTTTTAAAAAAAGTTAACCAAATAGATGTATTATTGAATAACAATTATTTTCTATGTTTAGTTATTATATGTGTAGTTATATATGTATGTATGTATGTATGTTCATATACAAAGGGTTGATGCAAGGTTATGCATGCACGCCTGCGCATAAAGCAAAAACACAAAACGGACGGCAAACGCTGCTAGCTTGTAAGTACATGTGTTACCGTAGGTACATGTATTAATGTTAGAATTTTTTTTCTTTTTACACGGCAGGAACTGCAATCAAATATGTTCTGGAAGACATTAAATAAGTGCAACTCGGACAACAAGTGGATCTGACTGTAAGTAAGTCTGGATATATGTATGTATGTATGTACGTACATATGTGAATTTGCTTGATAATGCAAATGGATTTTTTGCTTATTTTAAATCAGTTGAGTCTTATCTACTGGATGGTTAATGGATGGAATGTACCACGGATTATGGAAGTAGTAACTTCGGAACTTGTGGTAAGATGGCGGACGGATAAAATATGGCGGTATTTATGCCAGTATTCATGGAACTTTAAATGTACTTATTTGTTTTCCTTTTATGCGTTGCCGAAAACTGGAGGGATGGAATGTCGCTGATCACTAATGTTTCGTCGGGGGGCGTCTCACCGTAGGATTAAGTACACGTTAGGTTAGGTTTAACTTTGTGATCTTTTATTCGTTTTGTCTTCAAGGTGAACATTTCTTTCACACGTGTTAATACGAACTAATTACAGCGGTCAAGTTAGCTTATGTTAAGGCTGCCGTCGGCTAGCAGGCTCGGCCTGTGGTAAGTTTTCTAGCGACGGCAGCAGTGCTGGACATTTGGAGTTTTTCCGCTGTTTGGCATAAACAAGCAATGTTTATGAGCACGTGCAAATACATACATATGTATGTACATTTGCCTGTATGATAATTACACACAAGACGAACCAAGAAACGCGTCGAATCACGTCGGGGTCACCAAAATGTTGGGAGCTGCCGACCTTTTTCGACAACTTTAATTTGCACAATAAAGAGTTTAAGAAAACCGGCACAATGTCTTAAAGTTTTTCAGAGTCATTTATTTTAGATTTTATACAATTTAATAATTCACAATGTTCAATGCTCCGCTAACTTGCCTTACACGCAACCAATCGATTCGTAAGAACATCAGAGAGAGAATATGCATGCGTGCTCGGCTTAGGTAAGTATGCAAGTAGCAAAGAATAGAAATACAGCTATAGGAAAAACGGCAAGATAGCTTAAGAGAGCAGCGCTACTTTGAGCGCTTGCAGAGCGAAATCAGGGCAACGCACTCAAACAGAATCAGCTGATGCCCTGAACAGTCCTGTTTTCTGTCAATTTTTTTTTTTTTTTAGCTTTTCATTCTGTTTATCCGTATTTTACGGACATTTTGGCCTTTTTTTTTAAAAAAAAAGAAGCAAAATGTACATCACTGATATCACTGAGCATAGAATAACACAGAGACCTTAAATCGACTGTAAACTTATTGTTGTCAAAATGTTGAACATCCGATCCAGGAAGAAGAAGAGTCGATAACTTGTAGTATGCACATATATCGATGGTACACTGTATTAAATGTACCCAAATCAGTAACACTTTGTTGCTGTATAAACATAACTCAAAAGGGCAACAACACTTTGTCGTTGCATAAACATATTCGAGACATGCGCTCTCAAGTACATTCCAAGTACTCTTCAAGTGCACCGAAATATGATCCTACAAGAATAAGACAGCGTCAGCATATGTCCCATGCATTGACCGTTTAAGAATACATGTGCATAACACACTCCGCTCGTGGCGACGTATCCGTCGCTTATATATAATACACTTATATACAAACGGCTGCGCTGCCACCATAAGCAGCGCACTGCCTTTCTGTAGCTTACAATATGTTTAAGTCGACACTGTACAACCATTCAGAATAAATACATCGGAGCGATATGAACAGTCGCTCCGACCTTAATACAACAAACCTCGATAACTATCACCACATGGCGACCGTGACATTGGTCCTGGAGGACCAAGGACAACAGCATTAACAGATTAACAATGAATAGAAACAAAACCATAACAATAATCGTAATATTAATGCGAGGTAGGCATACCGCCGACTTCGTCAACGTTGGAATTACAACGAACTAAACGGCAGCAACAACACCAGCAACGGCGACAAAAACAGCAACAGCAGCGACGGCAACAACACTATCAACAACGATAACAACAACAAATGCAATTTGGCCAAATCAGCCTGCAGAGAATAGAATGCATCATAGCATTTCTACAACATCAGAACATCAGAACATCAAGAATCAACGGCAGCGACACCAAGAGAAAACAAAAAACGCAGTGAGTAATGTGTGCAAAGAGAAGTGGTATTGTCATAAGATTAAAGGCACAAAAGGCAAAACTTTTGAAACAATTAAATAGTGATGCCTTATCTTGGAGCAACTCGGTTAAATTACATGCCGAAGTTGAGCATATAAAGCAATTATTGTTGGCCCGAAAAAATAAGACAACCACCGAACACACAAATACTCACTGCAAAAATATTCTAAACATTGCTAAAGAAAAAATTAAATTATCTCCACCAAAACGCCAAGAAATACAGAGGTTGAAGAAGACCTGCAGATCGACTGTAAAGTTACCTGTTGCTCACCCTGTTGAGTACACCTGTGCGGCCTGCACCGGTGCCCTATCACCACAAACTTAACAGACAGAGCTGGCCGCGCAAAAACGCAAAAATGCTGTAAACAACAGAACGGACTTGGGCTGGAGCACAAGTCACGTGTATGTATGCGTGCGTATGTGAGCGAGCAGACATTCACACGCACACATGACATGTATGTGTTTGTGCATTCTTGGCCGCTCTTCAATGATGAGAGAGCGAGAAAGCAGCATTTGCAGATGCTTTTGTGTCAGTTGCTGTTCGTTTGCAGCAGCCCGGCTAGTGTTTTTAGGGTAGGGAGCGCGCCAGCGGAATGCAAGTAACGGTTAAACATACATTTGTTTATACATGCTCTTGCGCTGGCTTGCGCTTGCTTCATTTTTTGGTGGGCTAGCTTTGCCGAGATTTTTGTTATTTTGTTTTGTTTGCTCAGCCCAGCATATACGTGTGTGTGTGTGTACATGTATGCAAAGGCAGCACATTTTTATGTATGCGTCGCAATTGTCTTGTTAGTTTTGAACTGCCTCAACTTTTAGAGTTTTCAGCAACTTTATAACAAGTTGAGGATACCAATAAAATGTATGTTATTATTTTTATTATTTAATAAAGTACATTTAAATCGTTAAGATGTGCATAATTGATCATTTGTCAAATAATTATTTATATTTTAATTATATAATTATGTATTTTCGACCCTTGAAAGTAAATACATATTTGATGTCGATTGGCAATGTTCAAATTTAAATTCAATCATTGCACATGCAGAGCGAAATCAGGGCAACGCACTCAAACAGAATCAGCTGATGCCCTAAACAGTCCTGTTTTCTGTCAATTAATTTTTTTTTAGCTTTTCATCCTGTTTTTCCGTATTTTACGGACATTTTGGCCTTTTTTGAAAAAAAAAACACAAAATGTACATCACTGATATCACTGAGCATAGAATAACACAGAGACCTTAAATCGACTGTAAACTTATTGTTGTCAAAATGTTGAACATCCGATCCAGGAAGAAGAAGAGTCGAAAACTTAACAGGCAGAGCTGGCCGCGCAAAAACGCAAAAATGCTGTAAACAACAGAAGGGACTTGGGCTGGAGCTCAGTCGCGTGTATGTATGCGTGCGTATGTGAGCGAGCAGGCATTCACACGCACACATGACATGTATGTGTTTGTGCATTCTTGGCCGCTCTTCAATGATGAGAGAGCGAGAAAGCAGCATTTGCAGATGCTTTTGTGTCAGTTGCTGTTCGTTTGCAGCAGCCCGGCTAGTGCTTTTAGGGTAGGGAGCGCGCCAGCGGAATGCAAGTAACGGTTAAACATAAATTTGAGTATACATGCACTTGCGCTGGCTTCATTTTTTGGTGGGCTAGCTTTGCCGAGATTTTTGTGATTTTGTTTCGTTTGCTCAGCCCAGCATATACATGTGTGTGTGTGTATATGTATGCAAAGGCAGCACATTTTTATGTATGCGTCGCAATTGTCTTGTTAGTTTTGACCTGCCTCAACTTTTAGAGTTTTCAGCAACTTTATAACAAGTTGAGGATACCAATAAAATGTATGTTATTATTTTTATTATTTAATAAAGTACATTTAAATCGTTAAGATGTGCAAATAATTATTTATATTTTAATTATATAATTATGTATTTTCGACCCTTGAAAGTAAATACATATTTGATGTCGATTGCCAATGTTCAAATTCAAATTCAATCATTGCATACTGTTTTTTTTTTAGCGATCCGTAGGTGTTTCATATCGTTGACAGGCTTTATTTGAATTACATTTTCAAACGCATTAACTTAAACGGTAAGTTTTGAACTGTTTCTTTATTTAAAAAAAATATTTATGTAGCAATTTGTTTTTAATAGGATTTATTCAATTTATTATCCAGACGAGCAAATATAGGTCACCGAAGGCGTAATGCAAATGATGTGGCATTACTAAGACGATCACAGACTGCATATGAACGCGCACACTATTATGCATCGCAGCGTGAACGTAATGCACGAAATATTTAGATCTGTTGACCCTGTACCTGTACAGAATATGCACGGCGATCACGAATACGTCGTGCTGTTCTGGCTGAAATTTTTTTTATTTTATTTAATATTGATATTAAAGCTTAAAAAACTGAAAAAACCACCAAGAAATAGCACTTTCTACTTAGGGCTTTGGCTATATACAAATGTACATATATACATATTTTACGTGAACTTAAGTCTAGTTATTATTCTTTTGTTTTAAATATAATTTTACTAATTGAACGTATATTATAAATTCTTATTAGTGATTTTATTTAGCTAAATCAGGTTGAACAGCTTGGCTTTTTATACTTTGATACCGAAGGTCTCATAGTATATTGGTTTTGTGCAATGTCCGTCATGGTGTCCGTCTGTCCGTCTGTCCGTCTGTATGAACGCAACTCTTTTCGACACCCGTAAAGCTAGAGACTTGAAACTTTGCAATTATGTTTGTCTATAGGCGCGACAGATAAAGTGTCAAGATTGGGGTGCCACGCCTACTAGGAGGCTGGGAAATCGATAAATTCGATAACTGAAAACCGATAAAACCAAATATTTCTCACATTCTTACAGCTAGAGTTGCCAAATTTTGCACGCAGTTAGCTAGTCATGTCCCTGAAAAAACTGCATCAAAATTTTGGAAGCCACGCCCACTCCTTCCGCCCCCATCATCCCTGCTCCTTGAAACTGGAAACGCCTATAGTTTTTACATTTTTTGGGCTAGAGGCACCAAATTTTATGTCAAGATAGATATTGACGTTCCACAAAAAAATGCATCAAAATTTTGGATGCCACGCCCACTGATTCCGCGCCCATCCCCCCTTCTCCATGAAATTGGAAACGCCTATAGTTTTCACATTTTTTGGGCTAGAGCCACCAAATTTTGTGTCAAGATAGGTGCTGACGTTCCCCATCAAAACTTGGATGCCACGCCCCCTGATTCCGCCCCATCCCCCCTTCTCCAAGAAATTGGAAACACCTGTAGTTTTCACATTTTTTGGGCTAGAGCCACCAAATTTTGTGTGAAGATAGATATTGACGCTCCCCAAAAAAATTCATCAAAATTTTGGATGCCACGCCCACCCAAGCCACCCGCCTTATAAAATCGGAATCGGCTATATCTTTAACAGTTTTTGAGCTAGAGCTACCAAACTTGATAGGAAGATTGATAGTGACAGTTAAAAACATTTGATTCAAAATTTTGGATGCCACGCCTACCTCTGCCGCCCACCTTTTAAATTTGGGAGTTAAGTTATCTTCCACAGTTTTTGAGCTGAAGTCACCAAATTTGGTAACATGATAGCTGGCGATGTTTACCACATGGCCCACTCCCTTCGCCCCTGCATTCCCCCTTAACAACCGTTCTTTTACTGGTATCAAAGTATTCCGCAGTCGGTTGCGTCCGACTGCAACGTTTTTACTTGTTTTTTTTTAAAGAAGTGAGAATTTTTATACCCCGAAACCATGAAATGGGTAAAAGGGATATAATGGTTTTGTGCAAAAGTATGTAACAGGCAGAAGGAAGAATCTCCGACCCTATGAAGTATATATATTCCTGATCAGCATCAACAGCCGAGTCGATATAGCCATGGCCGTCTGTCCGTCCGTCTGTCCGTCTGTATGTATGAACGCGTCGATCCCAGAGAATATAAGAGCTAGAGACTTCAGATATTGCACATAAGCTCATCTAACTCCTAGGCAGTACAAGCTTGTTTTCGATATTCGATAATCACTTCCGTTTGCGATATACACATGGAATCAATAACATAAAAATATCGAATATCGAATATATGAAACACGCTTTAGAAACTTGATACAAAATAATGAAAATCTGTAAAATTTCACTGTAATCGGTTCATAAACACCTGAAATATCGAAGATTGAAGTTTAGTCAAAAATGCATACAGACAATGACTGTGCGCGTTAAGTATGGGGTTCGGGGTATCTCCTAGTCGGGAAATCTCGACTTGAGCCTTCTTACTTGTTATACTTTGATACCGAAGGTCTCTTAGTATATTGGTTTTGTGCAATGTCCGTCATGGTGTCTGTCTGTCCGTCTGTCCGTCCGTCCGTATGAACGCAACTTTTTTCGACACCCGTAAAGCTAAAGATTTGAAACTTTGCAATTATGTTTATCTATAGACGGTACAGATAAAGTGTTAAGATTGGGTTGCCACGCCTACTAGGAGGCTGGGAAATCGATAGATTCGATAACCGAAAACCGATAAAACCAAATATTTCTCACATTCTTACAGCTAGAGTTACCAAATTTTGCACGCAGATAGCTAGTCATGTCCCTGAAAAAACTGCATCAAAATTTTGGATGCCATGCCCACTCCTTCGACCCCCGAATTTGGTAGGAAGATATATGGTGACATCTACAAAAGATCTGCATCAAAAATTAGGATGCCACGCCCACTTCTGCCACCCACTATTTAAAATCGGAAATTTTGATCTCTCTTACAGTTTTGAAGCTAGAGCCCGTAAATTCGGTAGAAAGATAGAAGGCAACATATACCAAAGATCTGCATCAAAATTTTGGTTGCCACGCCCACCCAAGCCACCCGCCTTATAAAATTGGAATCGGCTTTATCTTTAACAGTTTTTGAGCTAGAGCCACCAAACTTGGTAGGAAGATAGATAGTGACAGCTAAAAACATTTGATTCAAAAATTTGGATGCCACGCCAAGTTCTGCCGCCCACCTTTTACATTTTGAAGTTAAGTTATCTTTCACAGCTTTTGAGCAAAAGCCACCAAATTTGGTAACATGATAGCTGGCGATATTTACCACATGGCCCACTCCCTTCGCCCCTGCGTTCCCCCTTATCAACCGTTCATTTGCTGGTATCAAAGTATTCCGCAGTCGGTTGCGTCCGACTGCAACGTTTTAACTTGTTTTAATATTGTTTGCTGTGGGATCTGCTATTATATCTAGGGGGTTTTTATTGTCGAATACTGTTTGTCTTAAATGTGATAGCGTAGGGCAAGTATTAAAAATATGTGTAATGTTTGCAGTGATGGAGTTACATAAGGGGCAATGTATTATTATTAAAGTAATGTTGGTGCGTTAACCTTGTATGTCCTAATCTAATTCATATAAATTTAATTTGTTCTATACGAGAATATCTTTTTTGAGGTATTATGCGGGAGTAATCATCTATAATTACAAATTTTGTATTGAGATTTTTGTACCATTCATTGCAATTTGGGTATATTGATGTTTGTTTATTGTAGAAAACTTGATTACTGAAATGTTTACTTATGTCGTTTTATACCCCGAACCCATAAAATGGGTAAAAGGGGTATAATGGATTTGTGCAAAAGTATGTAACAGGCAGAAGGAAGAATCTCCGACCCTATAAAGTATATATATTATTGATCAGCATCAACAGCTGAGTCGATATAGCCATGCCCGTCTTTCCGTCTGTATGAACGCGTCGATCTCAGAGACTACAAGAGGTAGAGACTTCAGATTTTGAATATAAGTTTTCCTATACTATAAGCAGAACAAGTTTGCTTCAAATTATCGTTAACTTTTTTGGTTTCCGATATACACATGTAATCGATTACAAAAAATCTCGAATTTGGAAAATGTAAAATAAAACGTTGAAATAATGGGTAACGATAGAACTTTTCTGAAAATTTCATTGAAATCGGTTGAGAAACACCAGAGATATCGAAGATTGAATTTTATGTTCGGGTTCGGGGTATCTTCTAGTCGGGAACTCTCGACTAGAGCCTTCTTACTTGTTCATATTGTAATTTGGTGTATAAATTAAGGACATGTGTGTGGCTGCTTTTGCCATATGATCGGCCAGATCATTCCCGATAATGGCTACATGACCTGAGATCCAAAGTAATTTAATCCTATTTGATATGTTAGTAATAGGGCTGTGCAACGAACAGTTCGAACGCGTTCGGGTTTACGCCGTTTAGACCGAACTGTCATACGGTCAGACCGAACTGTTCGAAGAGTCAAACGTTCGAACGGTTCGTACGCTTTTTCTATTATAAATGCTTGTGTTTGCATTTGAGTTCATTTGTGTGCCATGAATTCAACGGAACGCAACGAAATGGAGCGCAAACTACAAGCGAGCGCCTCTTCTCGACTTGTAGTAATATAGTCCGCGCTGAAAGAGCCAATTTATTATCAGACCACGTGGAGGAGATTGAATTTTTGCATGGAAACATAATTTAAGAAAATAAAAAAAAAAAACAATAATAAAAACAAAAATTTTGTTATTTTTTACAAGGAAAAAATTACAATATCTATGTAATAGGAATATATAACTACAATCCGCTCAGCACATGCATTCAGTCTTTTTGCAGCCTCGCGCGCTGCTTTGCTTGCTGACTGCGCTGGCAAACGTTCACATATACAGCTGCCGCAGTCGATCGCCGAACTCAACACGCATGAATTGGCCGAACCCGTTCGAAGTTTCGAAGTTTTGTTCGGCCGTTCGACCATTTGTTCGAACAAAAAACAGTTACAAATTGAATCGAACGCCGAACATGTTCGGACGAACAGTGCTCGTTGTACAGCCCTAGTTAGTAATCGCCGATCTGATAATTGACGCATAGTGATCGTTATTATTTAAATTTGTAATGCAATCTATAGCCGACAATGAATCTGAGCATAGTACAAATGTTTGTAATGAATTTGATTGCTTCGTAAATAGCGATTATTTCTGCAGATAGCACTGATGAGTAATGAGGTAGAGTACCATATTTTAATGTTTGGGATTATGTTGTGATTGCGTAGCTTGTGATATTGTTTTGTTTCGAGCCGTCAGTGTAAATGAAAGTGTGAATGTTGTATTGGTGTTTAATACTTGCAAAGAGATGTCTGTAAATTAATGGTGTTGCTCTTTTCTTGTTGTATAGTCTTAGTGATGTATTGATTGTTTCTGTGGGTAGGAGCCAAGGGGGTTGTTAGTATGTTATTTTATGAGGTAGGTATTTGATGTTATTATATTTTGAGATTAAGATGGTTCTATCTATTGTGAAGATGAGTTAGTGTTTGCTATTTCTATGTTTTTTTTAACGATATTTGCAAGAGGAGATTTGGCAGAGTTCAAAAGATATTTTGACAGTTTGGCTGTCAGTAGGTGTCTTTTAATTTCTATGGATGGAATGTTGGATTCATAGAGCATATTATTTATAGGTGTGGATCGGAACGCACCAAGAGACATTCTGATGGCTGAATTAAAAGGGTGTTTTTATTTTATTTAATGCTGTTTATACTTTGATACCGAAGGTCTCATAGTATATTGGTTTTGTGCAATGTCCGTCATGGTGTCTGTCTGTCCGTCTGTCCGTCCGTATGAACGCAACTTTTTTCGACACCCGTAAAGCTAAAGACTTGAAACTTTGCAATTATGTTTATCTATAGACGGTACAGATAAAGTGTCAAGATTGGGTTGCCATGCCTACTAGGAGGCTGGGAAATCGATAAATTCGATAACAGAAAACCGATAAAACCAAATATTTCTCACATTCTTACAGCTAGAGTTACCAAATTTTGCACGCAGATAGCTAGTCATATCCCTGAAAAAAACTGTTTCAAAATTTTGGATGCCACGCCCACTCCTTCCGCCCCCATCATCCCTGCTCCTTGAAATTGGAAACGCCTATAGTTTTCACATTTTTTGGGCTAGAGCCACCAAAATTTGTGTCAAGATAGATATTGAAGTTCCCCAAAAAAATGCATCAAAATTTTGGATGCCCCGCCCCCTGATTCCGAAACCCACCCCCCTTCTCCTTGAAATTGGAAACGCCTATAGTTTTTAAATTTTTTGGGCTAGAGCCACCAAATTTTGTGTCAAGATAGATATTGAAGTTCCCCAAAAAAATGCATCAAAATTTTGGATGCCACGCCCCTAATTCCGCCCCCATCCCCCCTTCTCCATGAAATTGGAAACGCCTATAGTTTTCACATTTTTCGAGCTAGAGTCACCAAATTTGGTAGGAAGATATATGGTGACAACTACAAAAGGTCTGCATCAAAAATTAGGATGCCACGCCCACCTCTGCCGCCCACTATTTAAAATCGGAAATTTCAAAATCTCTTATAGTTTTTAAGCTAGAGCCCGTAAATTGGGAAGAAAGATAGAAGGCAGCATCTACCAAAGATGTGCATCAAAAATTCGCCCCTGCATTCCCCCTTATCAACCGTTCATTTACTGGTATCAAAGTATTCCGCGTATTGCGTCCGACTGCAACGTTTTTACTTGTTTTTTTTTGTAAAACCGTATATACATATATAAGGCGTATTCTATTTTTGCCATTATAGTTGATTTAGTGACAGATAGTAATGAGTATGTAATGCAATTAAATCGTGGATTGGCAATTCAAATAGTCTGCATACGCACTAAACTGGATTTTTTTGTGTATGGCTATGATTTTTGCTGGTTTGTTATATGCTATTAAAAAAAGTATAACAGATATGGGCGACACTGGGGTATTTCGTTTTGAAGGGGGAGAATGTTTGATAGTTGATTTGCTATTTTTTATTATAATTTTTCTATTTTGCATGAAATTTTTAATATATTGAATAATTTTTGGACCTATTTTCCACTCAATTAGTTGATTGACAATTGTGTGTGCCCCTGAATATGCAAGTGTGTGTATGCATGTACACACATTGCTCTAATATTCACTGACCTTCCGCAACAATTGTTATTGTGCAGATGTGTATCTAAGACACAGATATGTTTGTTTTATTGTTTTTTTTATACTTTGATACCGAAGGTCTCATAGTATATTGGTTTTGTCCAATGTCCGTCATGGTGTCTGTCTGTCCGTCCGTCCGTATGAACGCAACTTTTTTCGACACCCGTAAAGCTAAAGACTTGAAACTTTGCAATTATGTTTATCTATAGACGGTACAGATAAAGTGTCAAGATTGAGGTGCCACGTCTACTAGGAGGCTGGGAAACCGATAAATTCGATAACTGAAAACCGATAAAACCAAAGTCATGTCCCTGAAAAAACTGCATCAAAATTTTGGATGCCACGCCTACCTCTGCCGCCCACTATTTAAAATCTGAAATTTCGATATCTCTTATAGTTTTTAAGCTAGAGCCCGTAAATTGGGTAGAAAGATAGAAGGCAGCATCTACCAAAGATGTGCATCAAAATTTTGGATGCCACGCCCACCTAAGCCACCCGCCTTATAAAGTCGGAATCGGCTATATCTTTAACAGTTTTTGAGCTAGAGCCACCAAACTTGGTAGGAAGATAGATAGTGACAGTTAAAAACATTTGATTCAAAAATTTGGATGACACACCAACCTCTGCCGCCCACCTTTTAAATTTTGAAACACAGTTTTTGAGCTAAAGTCACCAAATTTGGTAACATGATAGCTGGCGATGTTTACCATATATATGTATATGCGTATAAATTGTGATTTAATTATATTTGTTGTTAATAATATTTAATTCCTTTTATATATGTAATAAGTGTTTATATGTTGTAAGTGTTTAACATATGACTTGCATATGGCGGCAGCTATTTGTATGAATGCCCAGCAAAAATTTGGGAAATGAATTACCCTAGAAGTACTTACAGAATGCATTAATTTAATATAAATGTAATGCGAAGGAAGAAACTTCATACAAAAACTTCGAATAACATTCTAATTTCAAAGCTGCATTACATATCATTTACTGGTAATGCGTAATGTAAGTTCTTAGGGAATGCACTAACTTTCGTGGTTTTATGTTCGACTTTCGTAACATCACATTGCGCCGCTTAGTTTTGTTGTATGTTTGTTCTTTCTTGTTTTTTTTTTTTACAGAATATTCGCATTACAGGAAAGGGAATTCAAAATCTTTTTGCGTGCTAGCAACAGCTACAGCCAGCAGGAAACTTTGTTCAATTTCTCTTCACTTCACGCATGTTTTCTTGATTTTGTTCGGCTTCCAAAGCGCATGTTTTCTTGAAAAAGTTCATATATTAAACATAAAAAGTGATAAACGCATCTTTTATAAACAAAAAACAAGTAAAAACGTTGCAGTCGGACGCAACCGACTGCGGAATACTTTGATACCAGTAAAAGAATGGTTGATAAGGGGGAATGCAGGGGCGAAGGGAGTGGGCCATGTGGTTAACATCGCCAGCTATCATGTTACCAAATTTAGTGACTTTAGCTCAAAAACTGTGGAAGATAACTTAACTCACAAATTTAAAAGGTGGGCGGCAGAGGTAGGCGTGGCATCCAAATTTTTGAATCAAATTTTTTAACTGTCACTTTCTATCTTCCTAATAAGTTTGGTGGCTCTAGCTCAAAAGCTGTTAAAGATATAGCCGATTCCGATTTTATAAGGCGGGTGGCTTTGGTGGGCGTGGCATCCAAAATTTTGAATCAAATGTTTTTAACTGTCACTATCAATCTTCCTACCAAGTTTGGTTGCTTTAGCTCAAAAACTGTTAAAGATATAGCCGATTCCGATTTTATGAGGCGGGTGGCTTAGGTTGGCGTGGCATCCAATATTTTGATGCATTTTTTTGGGGAACGTCAGTACCAATCTTGACAAAAAATTTGGTGGCTCTAGCCCAAAAAATGTGAAAACTATAGGCGTTTCCAATTTCATGGAGAAGGGGGGATGGGGGCTGAATCAGGGGGCGTGGCATCAATAATTTTGATGGGGAACGTCAGTACCTATCTTGACACAAAATTTGGTGGCTCTAGCCCAAAAAATGTGAAAACTATAGGCGTTTCCAATTTCATGGATAAGGGGGGATGGGGGCGGAATCAGGGGGCGTGGCATCCAAGTTTTGATGGGGAACGTCAGTACCTATCTTGACACAAAATTTGGTGGCTCTAGCCCAAAAAATGTGAAAACTATAGGCGTTTCCAATTTCATAGAGAAGGGGGGGATGGGGGCGGAATCAGGGGAAGTAGCATCCAAAATTTTGATGCATTTTTTTGTGGAACGTCAATATCTATCTTGACACAAAATTTGGTGGCTCTAGCCCAAAAAATGTGAAAACTATAGGCGTTTCCAGTTTCCAAAATTTTGATGCAGTTTTTTCAGGGACATGACTAGCTATCTGCGTGCAAAATTTGGCAACTCTAGCTGTAAGAATGTGAGAAATATTTGGTTTTATCGGTTTTCAGTTATCGAATTTATCGATTTCCCAGCCTCCTAGTAGGCGTGGCACCCCAATCTTGACACTTTATCTGTCGCGCCTATAGACAAACATAATTGCAAAGTTTCAAGTCTCTAGCTTTACGGGTGTCGAAAAAAGTTGCGTTCATACAGACGGACAGACGGACACCATGACGGACATTGCACAAAACCAATAATATAACAAAAACAAAAACAAAACCACCTAATATAACAAACAAACAGCTTAGTATATACCGTAAGTATATTTTGTAAGGTTGTATTTGAATGTATCGATATTAGTATTAAGTGTTATACAACAAAAGAGTGGTCTGGCCACACTGTTGGTGGCTCTGCCTCTTTTTCCGACGAAACCGATAGAAAGCAAACGCAAATACGACGCTCCCAAAATAAATCAAAGAAAATAAAAACCATCGCGCAACTTTTAATAAATTTTAAACGAGTTTTAAGGTAAAATGATTTCTAAACGGCACTTTAAACGATTTCAAAAAAATTAAACCGAACGCATGTTGTCCTTTGTTCAAAATTTTAAGCCAGTCGTGGTGGTTACTGAAGCGACTTCAAGTCCACCAGAAGTTTCTTCATGCGAAACGGCGCCACAACCGACTATCTCCGAAAAGCTGAGAAACTGGAATTTTAAATAGCGTCCATCAGTTGCTTGCTGCAAAGAACTATATAAAATTTTAAAATCTGAAGGCATTGACGTTCCTCTAACTATTGCTCCAGTAAAAGGGCCAATTCCGTTTGTTAAGCGAACCGTGGCACCAGGAAAATATATTTATATTGGGCTTCCTATACAGTTAAATAAACTAACACACATTATAAATCAGAGTTACGTTAATGAAGTTGAAGTAGACATTGGAATAGATGGATTGCCTTTGTACAAGAGTTCTGGAGTGGGATTGTGGCCAATTTTGTGCAGAATAATTAATATTCCAAACATTGACGTTTTTCTCGTAGGAAGCTATGTAGGACCTCGAAACCCATGTAATGTAAATTGATTCTTGCATGATTTCTTGCACGATGTGAAAATATTGCAGGAAAACGGCTTCGTTGTTGGTGATCATTGTGTGCCTTTTAAAATACGTGCATTCATATGCGATGCACCTGCAAGGTCCTACATATGCGGCATTAAAGGACACACAGCATTAAAGGGTTGTAGTAAATGTGAACAGGTTGGACGCAGAGTCAAAAATTTCACTACATTTAGTACTTCGGTAGCAAGGCTTCGTACTGATCTAGATTTTAAAAATTCGTACTGACAAGGAGTTTCACTTAAGCTACTTTATAAATTCCAAAATGGATATTGAAGATATTGACATAGATATTATTTCGCAATTTCCAATCGACATTATGCACTTAATCGATTTAGGTGGTGTTAAGAAAATGTTGAAATTACTTTTTGAAGGTAAAACGTGTACTAAACTATGCAGCAAGAAAAAGCTAGAAATGTCTTCTGTAATGGCTTTGTTAGGTCCATTTATGCCGAAAGAGTTTGCTAGGAAACCGAGGGGATTCGAGGAAATGAAAAGATGGAAAGCGGTTGAGTTTTGGTCATTTGTTTTATATACAGGATTGATTGCTCTTAAAGAGTTCATGTCTGCTGATTTGTTCTCTCATTTTTTTTCTCCTTCGCTGTGCTTACCGTATGCTCCTTTGTCCAAGGCATTTTCACTTGAACATTAGTAGCTCCCAAGAGTTGCTACAGATTTTCGTAGATTCTTTTTCAGTCATTAATGGCGAAACAAGTGTTACTTACAATGTAAATAACCTGTTGCACATAACAAAATCAGTAGACGATTTCGGATATCTTGGAAATGTTACAGCCTATCCATTCGAAAGCTACTTAAAATCGTTAAAAAGGAGTGTAAAGAAACCAAATCACATTCCAAAGCAAATTTACAATGCATATATATACACAGGTATAGAGGTGAGGCAGGAAAAAAGGCATAAAAGAGAATTCTTTCGGCAAAGTTATATCATATTCTTCTGGCCATGCAATTTATACAAATAAAACCCCAAACAATTATTGTACTATAGAACCAGCAATAATATTAGAGATATATGATAATGGCACATTTAAGGCACAAACTTTTTCGAAAGTAAAAGACTATTTTACATATCCTGTGCCTTCGTTTGATTTAGGAATAGTAGTTTTAAATATAATCGATCTTCAACCCCCCAAAATTGTTGAATTGAGTTCAATCTATTCCAAAATGGCTCACTACCCTCTACAAGATAACATCCTTGCGATTCCACTTCTCCTCGATTGCTTACCTTAAATATTAATTCAACAAAACATATCTAAAACTTTAAAGCATACCGTAATAATAACAAACAATGGATAATGTCATACTAGCTAAATTGGAGCATATAGAAAATATTTTGAATGCGAAATTTGATGTAATGGAGAAGGAGATGAAGGATTTAAAAGGTAAATTACATTACAGTTTTAAAATCCAATCATATATTTTTAAATATTTGTTAGACCAAAATGCAGCTTTAGTTATAGAGATAAGTGAGCAGAAGGCAATGGTTGCCACTTTAATGAAGCATTCAGCACCATGACTTACAAATATGTTTCCCATCACATCGGAGCAGCAGCTAAAGAACTTTGAAGAAGAGCTATCAGACGAAAATAGAGATGAAATGGTAAAAAATTAGAAAACATTTAACTACTCGATATCCCATGCAAAGTACTTCCTTTTGATCCTAAGATGGCTACAGTGAAGGCCATACTGAATCCCGGCGGGCTCAATAAGAACATGGCGCAGATCATTTCAGAGGATGTAGTTATCGATTATAATGAGGATGGGAACCATGGCAAAAAGAGATTGCTAAATTTTCCCAAATTTATGGATTTACTTTTTCGTAAGTGAATTGAAAAACATTAACAGAGTTGTTGTGACTCATACTTGGTTTTTATATTTTTCTTTTATTTTTCAAACAGAATCAGCAAACAAGGAGGGTTGGACAAACAAATATTTTTAGATGAAGTCATTAGAAAAACTAATAAAAACAAGTAAAAACGTTGCAGTCGGACGCAACCGACTGCGGAATACTTTGATACCAGTAAAAGAATGGTTGATAAGGGGGAATGCAGTGGCGAAGGGAGTGGGCCATGTGGTAAACATCGCTAGCTATCATGTTACCAAATTTGGTGACTTTAGCTCAAAAACTGTGGAAGAAACATAACTCCCAAATTTAAAAGGTGGGCGGCAGAGGTAGGCGTGGCATCTAAATTTTTTGAATCAAATGTTTTTAACTGTCACTATCTATCTGCCTACCAAGTTTGGTGGCTCTAGCTCAAAAACTGTTAGAGATATAGCCGATTCCGATTTTATGAGGCGGGTGGCTTAGGTGGGCGTGGCATTCAAAATTTTGATGCACATCTTTGGTAGATGCTGCCTTCTATCTTTCTACCCAATTTACGGGCTCTAGCTTAAAAACTATAAGAGATATCGATATTTCCGATTTTAAATAGTGGGCGGCAGAGGTGGGCGTGGCATCCTAATTTTTGATGCAGACCTTTTGTAGATGTCACCATATATCTTCCTACAAATTTGGTGACTCTAGCTCGAAAAATGTTAAAGCTATAGGCGTTTCCAATTTCAAGTAGAAGGGGGATGGGGGCGGAATCAGGGGGCGTGGCATCCAAGTTTTGATGGGGAACGTCAGTACCTATCTTGACACAAAATTTGGTGGCTCTAGCCCAAAAAATGTGAAAACTATAGGCGTTTCCAATTTCATGGAGAAGGGGGGATGGGGGCGGAATCAGGGGGCGTGGCATCAACAATTTTGATGGGGAACGTCAGTACCTATCTTGACACAAAATTTGGTGGCTCTAGCCCAAAATATGTGAAAACTATAGGCGTTTCCAATTTCATGGATAAGGGGGGATGGGGGCGGAATAGGGGGGCGTGGCATCCAAGTTTTGATGGGGAACGTCAGTACTTATCTTGACACAAAATTTTGTGGCTCTAGCCCAAAAAATGTGAAAACTATAGGATTTTCCAATTTCATGGAGAAGGGGGGATGGGGGCGGAATCAGGGGGCGTGGCATCAACAATTTTGATGGGGAACGTCAGTACCTATCTTGACACAAAATTTGGTGGCTCTAGCCCAAAAAATGTGAAAACTATAGGCGTTTCCAATTTCATGGATAAGGGGGGATGGGGGCGGAATAAGGGGGCGTCGCATCCAAAATCGTGATGCATTTTTTTGGGGAACGTCACTATCTATCTTGACACAAAATTTGGTGGCTCTAGCCCAACAAATGTGAGAGCTATAGGCGTTTCCAATTTCATGGAGAAGGGGGGGATGGGGGCGGAATCAGGGGGCGTGGCATCCAAGTTTTGATGGGGAACGTCAGTACCTATCTTGACACAAAATTTGGTGGCTCTAGACCAAAAGATGTGAAAACTATAGGCGTTTCCAATTTCAAGTAAAAGGGGGGATGGGGGCGGAATCAGGAGTCGTGGCATCCAAGTTTTGATGGGGAACGTCAGTACCTATCTTGACACAAAATTTTGTGGCTCTAGCCCAAAAAATGTGAAAACTATAGGCGTTTCCAATTTCATAGAGAAGGGGGGGATGGGGGCGGTATCAGGGGGCGTGGCATCCAAAATTTTGATGCAGTTAATTCAGGGACATGACTAGCTATCTGCGTGCAAAATTTGGTAACTCTAGCTGTAAGAATGTGAGAAATATTTGGTCTTATCGGCTTTCAGTTATCGAACTTATCGATTTCCCAGCCTCCTAGTAGGCGTGGCAACCCAATCTTAACACTTTATCTGTACCGTCTATAGATAAACATAACTGCAAAGTTTCAAGTCTCTAGCTTTACGGGTGTCGAAAAAAGTTGCGTTCATACGGACGGACGGGCAGACGGACAGACGGACACCATGACGGACATTGCACAAAACCAATATACTATGAGACCTTCGGTATCAAAGTATAAAAATAATTTGATTCATTTCATCTGTCCGTCCGTCCGTATGAACGCAACTTTTTTCGACACCCGTAAAGCTAGAGACTTGAAACTTTGCAATTATGTTTATCTATAGACGGTACAGATAAAGTGTCAAGATTGGGTTGCCACGCCTACTAGGAGGCTGGGAAATCGATAAATTCGATAGCTGAAAACCGATAAAACCAAATATTTCTCACATTCTTACAGCTAGAGTTACCAAATTTTGCACGCAGATAGCTTGTCAAATCCCTGAAAAAACTGCATCAAAATTTTGGATGCCACGCCCACACCTTCCGCCCCCACCCCCCGCCGTTGGTAAAACGGTTATGTGTGTATTTTGCGGAATACGCATCAAAAACAGCTCAACTTTTGACTGAATTGTATCCTCAGAAAAAACTTACCCCCACGGTACATAGGATTTTGGCTCATGAAAGGACTTAATAGAGTATCAGTGCTTACCACTTCGAGAGCTGTGCGAAGAAGCACAGGAATGTAAAAACAAGGACTACAAACGGTTCAGATACACTAATACGTGCAAAATTTCTCGGGTTCGACAAAATGAAGACCTTTTTAACATGCTGGCAGCCTCATCGGATCCACTTCTTGCATCGCTGAGACATGTGCGATCACGAAAGGATTTGGAAGATAGCAACTATAGGTCCGAAATGTTAAGTTTATTAGATATCAACCTTATTAATCTTAATGTTGATGATTATTTTGTTGGAAATCAGCCATCAATAGCAAATATTAAAAATTAACCTCAAAAAATCACACAAAAAATTAAAATTTGAATTTTTTGTATTTAAGTTATAAAATCGAATAAAAACAACTAAAAATGAGATATAGTCATTGAAATTATAAACAATTTTTAGCTTTGATTAAAAACAAACGTTTTTAATTTGAATTTTACAGGTAAAATGTGCTCGAAAATATTTCTTAACTTTGACCTTGAATATTAAAGCACCTGGGATACCTGGCACTCTTGTCGAGCATTCATTTTAAAGCTTGAGAAGTTTTCTATTAATTGCCTTTTAAATCGCTTCATAAGTTTAGAAGTTATGATTTTTGCAATGCAAAATGAGCAAAGGCCCCACTGTGAGACGACTTGCATAATTTGTTATCTGTGCGCAAAATGCAAAATGCTGGAATGACTATCGAATTTAATTCTGAAGGTGTTAAGGTCACCAAGGATGGTCAAATAGTATTCACTGGATCAAGTGAGTATAATGTCCCATTTATTAAATTTGAAATAAATAACAAAGCATATGCTTGTAATTTAAAATTAACAAAAAGTGCTGAAAGTCGTTTGTGGCATGAAAGGTTGGCCACATAAGTATTGGCAAATTTATGGAAATAAAACGTAACGATATGTTTGAAGATATTAGTTTATTAAATGAGGTAGATGTAAATAACGAACTATGTGAAGCTTGCGTAAATGGAAAGTTATCGAGACTTAAGTTTGAAATATATAAAAACAAAGATTTCTTTAATAGGCCCTTGTTTGTTATTCATTCTGATATCTGTGGTCCGATAACACCGAGTACAATCGATAATACAAATTATTATGTAGTTTTTATTGACCAGTACACACATTATTGTGTGACCTATTTAATAACGTATAAATCTGATTTGTTTTCGGTTTTTAAAGATTTTGTTGCCAAAGGAAAAAGCCATTTTAATCTAAAAGTAGTAAATTTCTATATTGATAATGGAAGGGAATATTTATCTAACGAGATGCGTGAATTTTGTTCTGAAAAAGGTATTAGCTATCATTTGACTATTCCTCACACTCCGCAGCTAAATGGTGTGTCTGAACGAATGATCAGAACAATTACAGAAAAAGCTGGTGCCATACATAATTGCAAAGTTTCAAGTCTCTAGCTTTACGGGTGTCGAAAAAAGTTGCGTTCATACAGACGGACAGACGGACACCATGACGGACATTGCACAAAACCAATAATATAACAAAAACAAAAACAAAACCACCTAATATAACAAACAAACAGCTTAGTATATACCGTAAGTATATTTTGTTAGGTTGTATTTGAATGTATCGATATTAGTATTAAGTGTTATAAAACAAAAGAGTGGTCTGGCCACACTGTTGGTGGCTCTGCCTCTTTTTCCGACGAAACCGATAGAAAGCAAACGCAAATACGACGCTCCCAAAATAAATCAAAGAAAATAAAAACCATCGCGCAACTTTTAATAAATTTTAAACGAGTTTTAAGGTAAAATGATTTCTAAACGGCACTTTAAACGATTACAAAAAAGGAAACCGAACGCATGTTGTCCTTTGTTCAAAATTTTAAGCCAGTCGTGGTGGTTACTGAAGCGACTTCAAGTCCACCAGAAGTTTCTTCATGCGAAACGGCGCCGCAACCGACTATCTCCGAAAAGCTGAGAAACTGGAATTTTAAATAGCGTCCATCAGTTGCTTGCTGCAAAGAACTATATAAAATTTTAAAATCTGAAGGCATTGACGTTCCTCTAACTATTGCTCCAGTAAAAGGGCCAATTCCGTTTGTTAAGCGAACCGTGGCACCAGGAAAATATATTTATATTGGGCTTCCTATACAGTTAAATAAACTAACACACATTATAAATCAGAGTTACGTTAATGAAGTTGAAGTAGACATTGGAATAGATGGATTGCCTTTGTACAAGAGTTCTGGAGTGGGATTGTGGCCAATTTTGTGCAGAATAATTAATATTCCAAACATTGACGTTTTTCTCGTAGGAAGCTATGTAGGACCTCGAAACCCATGTAATGTAAATTGATTCTTGCATGATTTCTTGCACGATGTGAAAATATTGCAGGAAAACGGCTTCGATGTTGGTGATCATTGTGTGCCTTTTAAAATACGTGCATTCATATGCGATGCACCTGCAAGGTCCTACATATGCGGCATTAAAGGACACACAGCATTAAAGGGTTGTAGTAAATGTGAACAGGTTGGACGCAGAGTCAAAAATTTCACTACATTTAGTACTTCGGTAGCAAGGCTTCGTACTGATCTAGATTTTAAAAATTCGTACTGACAAGGAGTTTCACTTAAGCTACTTTATAAATTCCAAAATGGATATTGAAGATATTGACATAGATATTATTTCGCAATTTCCGATCGACATTATGCACTTAATCGATTTAGGTGTTGTTAAGAAAATGTTGAAATTACTTTTTGAAGGTAAAACGTGTACTAAACTATGCAGCAAGAAAAAGCTAGAAATGTCTTCTGTAATGTCTTTGTTAGGTCCATTTATGCCGAAAGAGTTTGCTAGGAAACCGAGGGGATTCGAGGAAATGAAAAGATGGAAAGCGGTTGAGTTTTGGTCATTTGTTTTATATACAGGATTGATTGCTCTTAAAGAGTTCATGTCTGCTGATTTGTTCTCTCATTTTTTTTCTCCTTCGCTGTGCTTACCGTATGCTCCTTTGTCAAAGGCATTTTCACCTGAACATTAGTAGCTCCCAAGAGTTGCTACAGATTTTCGTAGATTCTTTTCAGTCATTAATGGCGAAACAAGTGTTACTTACAATGTAAATAACCTGTTGCACATAACAAAATCAGTAGACGATTTCGGATATCTTGGAAATGTTACAGCCTATCCATTCGAAAGCTACTTAAAATCGTTAAAAAGGAGTGTAAAGAAACCAAATCACATTCCAAAGCAAATTTACAATGCATATATATACACAGGTATAGAGGTGAGGCAGGAAAAAAAGGCATAAAAGAGAATTCTTTCGGCAAAGTTATATCATATTCTTCTGGCCATGCAATTTATACAAATAAAACCCCAAACAATTATTGTACTATAGAACCAGCAATAATATTAGAGATATATGATAATGGCACATTTAAGGCACAAACTTTTTCGAAAGTAAAAGACTATTTTACATATCCTGTGCCTTCGTTTGATTTAGGAATAGTAGTTTTAAATATAATCGATCTTCAACCCCCCAAAATTGTTGAATTGAGTTCAATCTATTCCAAAATGGCTCACTACCCTCTACAAGATAACATCCTTGCGATTCCACTTCTCCTCGATTGCTTACCTTAAATATTAATTCAACAAAACATATCTAAAACTTTAAAGCATACCGTAATAATAACAAACAATGGATAATGTCATACTAGCTAAATTGGAGCATATAGAAAATATTTTGAATGCGAAATTTGATGTAATGGAGAAGGAGATGAAGGATTTAAAAGGTAAATTACATTACAGTTTTAAAATCCAATCATATATTTTTAAATATTTGTTAGACCAAAATGCAGCTTTAGTTATAGAGATAAGTGAGCAGAAGGCAATGGTTGCCACTTTAATGAAGCATTCAGCACCATGACTTACAAATATGTTTCCCATCACATCGGAGCAGCAGCTAAAGAACTTTGAAGAAGAGCTATCAGACGAAAATAGAGATGAAATGGTAAAAAATTAGAAAACATTTAACTACTCGATATCCCATGCAAAGTACTTCCTTTTTGATCCTAAGATGGCTACAGTGAAGGCCATACTGAATCCCGGCGGGCTCAATAAAAACATGGCGCAGATCATTTCAGAGGATGTAGTTATCGATTATAATGAGGATGGGAACCATGGCAAAAAGAGATTGCTAAATTTTCCCAAATTTATGGATTTACTTTTTCGTAAGTGAATTGAAAAACATTAACAGAGTTGTTGTGACTCATACTTGGTTTTTATATTTTTCTTTTATTTTTCAAACAGAATCAGCAAACAAGGAGGGTTGGACAAACAAATATTTTTAGATGAAGTCATTAGAAAAACTAATAAAAACAAGTAAAAACGTTGCAGTCGGACGCAACCGACTGCGGAATACTTTGATACCAGTAAAAGAATGGTTGATAAGGGGGAATGCAGTGGCGAAGGGAGTGGGCCATGTGGTAAACATCGCTAGCTATCATGTTACCAAATTTGGTGACTTTAGCTCAAAAACTGTGGAAGAAACATAACTCCCAAATTTAAAAGGTGGGCGGCAGAGGTAGGCGTGGCATCTAAATTTTTGAATCAAATGTTTTTAACTGTCACTATCTATCTGCCTACCAAGTTTGGTGGCTCTAGCTCAAAAACTGTTAGAGATATAGCCGATTCCGATTTTATGAGGCGGGTGGCTTAGGTGGGCGTGGCATTCAAAATTTTGATGCACATCTTTGGTAGATGCTGCCTTCTATCTTTCTACCCAATTTACGGGCTCTAGCTTAAAAACTATAAGAGATATCGATATTTCCGATTTTAAATAGTGGGCGGCAGAGGTGGGCGTGGCATCCTAATTTTTGATGCAGACCTTTTGTAGATGTCACCATATATCTTCCTACAAATTTGGTGACTCTAGCTCGAAAAATGTTAAAGCTATAGGCGTTTCCAATTTCAAGTAGAAGGGGGGATGGGGGCGGAATCAGGGGGCGTGGCATCCAAGTTTTGATGGGGAACGTCAGTACCTATCTTGACACAAAATTTGGTGGCTCTAGCCCAAAAAATGTGAAAACTATAGGCGTTTCCAATTTCATGGAGAAGGGGGGATGGGGGCGGAATCAGGGGGCGTGGCATCAACAATTTTGATGGGGAACGTCAGTACCTATCTTGACACAAAATTTGGTGGCTCTAGCCCAAAATATGTGAAAACTATAGGCGTTTCCAATTTCATGGATAAGGGGGGATGGGGGCGGAATAAGGGGGCGTGGCATCCAAGTTTTGATGGGGAACGTCAGTACCTATCTTGACACCAAATTTTGTAGCTCTAGCCCAAAAAATGTGAAAACTATAGGCTTTTCCAATTTCATGCAGAAGGGGGGATGGGGGCGAAATCAGGGGGCGTGGCATCAACAATTTTGATGGGGAACGTCAGTACCTATCTTGACACAAAATTTGGTGGCTCTAGCCCAAAAAATGTGAAAACTATAGGCGTTTCCAATTTCATGGATAAGGGGGGATGGGGGCGGAATAAGGGGGCGTGGCATCCAAAATTTTGATGCATTTTTTTGGGGAACGTCACTATCTATCTTGACACAAAATTTGGTGGCTCTAGCCCAAAAAATGTGAAAACTATAGGCGTTTCCAATTTCTCGGAGAAGGGGGGATGGGGGCGGAATCAGGGGCGTGGCATCCAAGTTTTGATGGGGAACGTCAGTACCTATCTTGACACAAAATTTGGTGGCTCTAGACCAAAAGATGTGAAAACTATAGGCGTTTCCAATTTCAAGAAAAGGGGGATGGGGGCGGAATCAGGAGTCGTGGCATCCAAGTTTTGATGGGGAACGTCAGTACCTATCTTGACACAAAATTTTGTGGCTCTAGCCCAAAAAATGTGAAAACTATAGGCGTTTCCAATTTCATGGAGAAGGGGGGGATGGGGGCGGTATCAGGGGGCGTGGCATCCAAAATTTTGATGCAGTTAATTCAGGGACATGACTAGCTATCTGCGTGCAAAATTTGGTAACTCTAGCTGTAAGAATGTGAGAAATATTTGGTCTTATCGGCTTTCAGTTATCGAACTTATCGATTTCCCAGCCTCCTAGTAGGCGTGGCAATCCAATCTTAACACTTTATCTGTACCGTCTATAAAAGACTGAAACAATGTCAAAGCTTAAATCTTATTTGATGAACAAATTTAAAATGACTGATTTAAAAAGCATCCGACATTTTATTGGCATAAAAATAGATAGGCATAGGGATCAACTATATCTCAGTCAGTCAGCTTATATCAACAATATTTTAAGAAAATTTAATTTGGAAAATTGTAATCCAGTTAGTACACCACTACCCAGCAAACTAAACTATACAGCCTTAGAATCAGAAGAGACGCATGATGCGCCATGTCGTAACTTAATTGAATGCTTGATGTACATAATGTTATGTACTCGACCAGATTTAAGTACATCAATAAATATATTAAGTAGGAAGTAGGTACACCAATAATAATAATAAAGAATTATGGCAGTGTCTAAAGTACTCTTACTACGATATCTAAAAGGCACTGTTGATTTAAAATTAACTTTCACAAAGAATGTTAATTCTAGAAATATTATTATTGGTTACGCCGATTCTGATTGGGCGGGAAACGAAACAGACCGATGAAGTACAACAGGATACTTATTTAAAATGTTTGAAAAATGTCTTATTTGCTGGAGTACCATGAAACAGAAATCAGTTGCTGCTTCATCTACTGAAGCGGAGTACATGGCTTTGTTTGAAAGAGTTAGAGAAGCATTATGGTTAATTAATGAAATAAAGCTCGAGTTAAATGAACCAATAAGTCATTTCCTCGAATCCCCTCGGTTTCCTAGCAAACTCTTTCGGCATAAATGGACCTAACAAAGCCATTACAGAAGACATTTCTAGCTTTTTCTTGCTGCATAGTTTAGTACACGTTTTACCTTCAAAAAGTAATTTCAACATATTCTTAACAACACCTAAATCGATTAAGTGCATGATGTCGATCGGAAATTGCGAAATAATATCTATGTCAATATCTTCAATATCCATTTTGGAATTTATAAAGTAGCTTAAGTGAAACTCCTTATCAGTACGAATTTTTAAAATCTATATCAGTACGAAGCCTTGCTACCGAAGTACTAAATGTAGTGAAATTTTTGACTCTGCGTCCAACCTGTTCACATTTACTACAACCCTTTAATGCTGTGTGTCCTTTAATGCCGCATATGTAGGACCTTGCAGGTGCATCGCATATGAATGCACGTATTTTAAAAGGCACACTAGGAGACTGGGAAATCGATAAATTCGATAACTAAAAACCGATAAAACCAAATATATCTCACATTCTTACAGCTAGAGTTACCAAATTTTGCACGCAGATAGCTAGTCATGTCCCTGAAAAAACTGCATCAAAATTTTGGATGCCACGCCCACTCCTTCCGCCCCCATGATCCCTGCTCCTTATAATTGGAAACGCCTATAATTTTCACATTTTTTGGGCTAGAGCCAGCAAATTTTGTGTCAAGATAGGTACTGACGTTCCCCATCAAAATTTGTATGCCGCCCCCCCTTATTCCGCCCCCATCCCCCCTTCACCAAGAAATTGGAAACGCCTATAGTTTTCACATTTTTTGGGCTAGAGCCACCAAATTTTGTGTCAAGATAGATATTGACGTTCCCCAAAAAAATACATCAAAATTTTGGATGCCATGCCCCCTGATTCCGCCCCATCCCCCCTTCTACTTGAAATTGGAAACGGCTATAGTGGTGACATCTACAAAAGATCCGCATCAAAATTTAGGATGCCACGCCCACCTCTGCCGCCCACCATTTAAAATCGGAAATTTCGATATCTCTTACAGTTTTTAAGCTAGAGCCCGTTAATTCGGTAAAAAGATAGAAGGCAACATATACCAAAGATCTGCATCAAAATTTTGGATGCCACGCCCACCCAAGCCACCCGCCTTATAAAATTGGAATCGGCTATATCTTTAACAGTTTTTGAGCTAGAGCCACCAAACTTGGTAGGAAGATAGTGACAGTTAAAAACATTTGATTCAAAAATTTGGATGCCACGCCCACCTCTGCCGCCCACCTTTTACATTTTGAAGTTAAGTAATCTTTCACAGCTTTTGAGCAAAAGTCACAAAATTTGGTAACATGATAGCTGGCGATGTTTACCACATGGCCCACTCCCTTCGCCACTGCATTCCCCCCTTATCAACCATTCATTTACTGGTATCAAAGTATTCCGCAGTCGGTTGCGTCCGGCTGCAACGTTTTTACTTGTTTATTAATTAGATTTAAAATATATTTAAATACATACATATATAAATATATATATATGTATATATATATATATTTATTAATATATAAAAAAATAGATAGAAAAAATAATTGTGTACATACATGTTTAATGATAATATGTATTTGCACAGGCATTTTCGGCATATTCATTTTTGTGGGGAGGGGTGTCTTCACAATACTTGACTGTATCACTATGACGATGTGGTGGGGGGTGAGGTTGTTGTTTTTGCCTTCGCTAGCTTCGCCTAGATTTTCGTAATTTTGTTCTTCCTCTATGCGCTTGAATATGCAAGTGTCTATGTATTGACATAGAAAAAGCAATATGCCGATTAACAAAATGAATAACGCTGTGCGTTTGCGTGTGGTAATTGCTGCGCCAGCCAGTGTGGCGGAAAGTTGTGGTAAAAAATACATAAGTATTAGAATATGTGTCATTTGCTTCAATTTTGCCTGGACAAACTTCGCCGAGATTTTCGTAATTTTGTTATCTCTAACCACTTGATAAGCTTGCTATGAAATACCCTATACCCAAAATGCTATGCCAATCTACATGGCCAAATCGAGTCGCCTTATGATGCTGATCAATAGTATATATGTATATACATATAATTTGGTCGGAAATAATTCCATCTACATGTTACATACATTCCCCAAAGCCAATATACCCGTCTCGTCTGTACAATGCTGTGTGTATACACATCGAGAATGGGCAAATGCAAAAGAATGGGCAAATGCAAAAGAACGAAACAACAACATTTGCTGGTTGCTATGACGTAAAAACGGCACACAGTGAAAATACCCTTAGTGTCAATATTTAAGTATAGTCAATGAAATCTCCTAATATATATTTTTCATATAAATATTGCTTATTTGAAGTATTTAAATATAAAATAATATTATTTTATTCCGTACTGTATTATAAACATCATGTTTAGGTATATTGCATTTATCTATACAAATACGCTAAGTTCAAATGAAGTCAAACTACCCTTCCTTGCTAGGGTAGCAGCAAGCGATTGAATCAAAAGTCGAAAATTTGCTAAACTCAACTTCTACGACAACAACAAGAGAAATGCATTTTGGCAACAATCAATCTTTGTGTCGCACATCGCACACTTTCAAGGCCAAGTTTACTGTTTTGTCACAATTCTATGCTCCGCCCCTTTGTTTTGAATTCCTATTTTTACTACTTCTCTATACACCGCGCTTTGTTTACAAATTCAATACTGCCGCCAACGTAAGCTACAAACCACGAAGCTAATGTGGCGTTTATACTACAGCGAGTTTGCTATCGATATCGTCATCGACGCAATAACGCAGAATTGGTGTTCACACTGACAAAAAGATGTCGCTGATAGAAAATAATTATATTAAAAGAAAAATATGAATTCAAGCAATCTTTTGGAATTATTATGTGCAATGGAGCAGAATAATGCAATGTTGACAAAATGCATGAATATGGCGGGAACGTCTGCAGCAACATTTGATTTGCTGGGTGACCCAGGACGCCGTCGTAGCATTTGGACACTTGTGCTAGTGCCGAAGCAGTTCGTCAAGCTTTAGCTAAAGAGTTTTTAAATAATAATAAAAAATTAACTAAACAATTCAAATTTAAGCCATTATTTTTTATTTTATTATAAATTACTGCACATGACGGGCTCCAAGAATATTTAAAACTTCTTTTTGAAAGTTGGCTGAATCTTCCGCCATTCGCTCCATAACCGCCAATTTGCTCTGTCATCGAGTTTTCGCTGCTGCAAGGCTCCTCTTCAATTAACCGCGAGAAGTCTGTAAGAATTTTATTATATTTTATATATGCAATAGTTTTAATTCAATATATTACCTAGGCTATCGGCTATGGGGTGCTAGCCCACAGTGTCCGACATGTTCAGTGCACTGGCCACGCTCTCAAAATACTCCCACGAAGACGGCGTGCCACCGGAAGGTCCCACCTTTGCACATTCAGCCCTATATATCTCCGCCATTTCCTTATAAACATGGGAGTTCTTCTTGGCTCCCCGAAACCCATCAATGTTATCCTGCCAAAGTTATATAAGAGCTTTTGTTGAGGCAGTCGACCACAAAAATCTCTTATCATAGCCTGTAATTAAGTTAAAATGGGCTAAACATACATATAATATATAAAAATAAACAATTACTTACCATTTTGTTGCGACATGTTTACAATTAACTATTTTTTTTTTGTTTGCCGTTTTTTGAATTAGTGGTGATAGTTGAGAACGATATACGAATATGGGCAGTTCCTTTTGAGTCAATCGAATGTATTAGTTACGTGCATTGAATACACGCAACTGCATCCAAACTAAACTCAACTTTTTGTCACCACTAGGCCCCTATGCTATTTGTATGGGCAAGAAGCTGCTTGTTGGCATTTAACGCAAAACGCAACCGTAGTGTGAACACCATATAACATGCGCCGCATAAAAATCATTGAGTGAAAGAGAGGGAGAGCGATGCCAGGTCTACCTAAGTGTATAGTTTTTGGTACACCAACTCTATCGAACGCCTTTGAAAAATCAAGGGTGATCATTGAAGTGTGTTTTTTTGTGGCTATGGATTTGGTTATAAGAGAGTCTGTATAAAGTGTTTGAAGTATTTGTGAACTGTTTTTTATCATGGGGTAGGAGATTCTGTTAAGGCCGGGTGTAGACCCTTTTAAAGTTTTAAGGCTAGTTTTAAATTCTGTGGCTGTGATTTCTTTTTCTATTGCCTTTGCTGAGTTGGATATTGCATAGTTGAAGCATTAAGTAGGTATACATAGAGGAGTCAAACGCAAAAAATACAATAGCCTAATTGGTCCAAATCACTTGAGAGCCACCAAAAACTGAAAAAATATGCATGCGCACATACATACACACATATATATGTGTATTTAGGTATACATTCGCCCAAATGATTTTTTCTTCATTTGAGCTCGGAGCCACCAAATACAGAAAAAATGCACATGTGTTGTTGTTGTTCGCACTCTGCTGCTGCTATCCCCCTTCCACAATATACAGCCGCTCAGAGCAAACAGCATACAGAAACATACATACATATTTATATATACCTAACGGCGATCTTGTCGCTAACATACTGACGTATACACAGCAAATTGCTGGTACTCCGTCTGTATCGAGTCAAAATTTGCGTTCGGCTCGCTGCTTTCAGCAGCCGAATACTGGTGGCTCCTCCACAACGCATTTTTTCGGCAGTTGGGAAAACGCGATTTGACTCCTCTACGTATACCTACTTAATGGTTGTAGTTTAGGTTATTGTATTTGTGAAATTTAAAATCGTTTGGAAAATTATTGTCGTCGGCGAGCTCAGACCAGTAATTTGAGAAAATATCTGCCATGTATTTTTTAGATGTTACGGCCGAATTGTCAACAGGATTTCGTAGACAGTGGATAGTCCCTATGGGATTTAAGCCACAGATGCGCTTTATATTTGACCATATTTATACTTTGATACTGAAAGTATCATAGTATATTGGTTTTGTGCAATGTCCGTCATGGTGTCTGTCTGTCCGTCTGTCCGTCCGTATGAACGCAACTTTTTTCGACACCCGTAAAGCTAGAGACTTGAAACTTTGCAATTATGTTTATCCATAGAAGGTACAGATAAAGTGTTAAGATCGGAATAGAAATTGGAAACGCCTATAGTTTTCACATTTTTTGGGCTAGAGCCAACAAATGTTGTGTCAAGATGGATATTGACATTCCCCAAAAAAATGAATCAAAATTTTGGATGCCACGCCCACTGATTCCGCCCCATGCCCCCCTTCTCCTTGAAATTGGAAACGCCTATAGTTTTTACATTTTTTGGGCTAGAGCCACCAAATTTTGTGTGAAGATAGATATTGACGTTCCCCAAAAAAATGCATCAACATTTTGGATGCCACGCCCACCTAAGCCACCCGCCTTATAAAATCGGAATCGGCTATATCTTTAACAGTTTTTGAGCTAGAGCCACCAAACTTGGTAGGAAGATTGATAGTGACAGTTAAAAACATTTGATTCAAAATTTTGGATGCCACGCCCACCCAAGCCTTATAAAATCGGAATCGGCTATATCTTTAACAGTTTTTGAGCTAGAGCCACCAAACTTGGTAGGAAGATTGATAGTGACAGTTAAAAACATTTGATTCAAAAATTTGGATGCCACGCCCACCAAAGCCACCCGCCTTATAAAATCGGAATCGGCTATATCTTTAACAGTTTTTTAGCTAGAGCCACCAAACTTGGTAGGAAGATTGATAGTGACAGTTAAAAACATTTGATTCAAAATTTTGGATGCCACGCCCACCAAAGCCACCCGCCTTATAAAATCGGAATCGGCTATATCTTTAACAGTTTTTGAGCTAGAGCCACCAAACTTATTAGGTAGATAGATAGTGACAGTTAAAAACATTTGATTCAAAAATTTGGATGCCACGCCTACCTCTGCCGCCCACCTTTTAAATTTGGGGGTTAAGTTATCTTCCACAGTTTTTGAGCTAAAGTCACCAAATTTGGTAACATGATAGCTAGCGATGTTTACCACATGGCCCACTCCCTTCGCCCCTGCATTCACCCTTATCAACCGTTCTTTTACTGGTATCAAAGTATTCCGCAGTAGGTTGCGTCCGACTGCAACGTTTTTACTTGTTATACTTTGATACCGAAGGTCTCATAGTATATTGGTTTTGTGCAATGTCCGTCATGGTGTCTGTCTGTCCGTCTGTCCGTCCGTATGAACGCAACTTTTTTCGACACCCGTAAAGCTAGAGACTTGAAACTTTGCAATTATTTTTATCTATAGACGGTACAGATAAAGTGTCAAGATTGAGTTGCCACGCCGACTAGGAGGCTGGGAAATCGATAAAATTGATAACTGAAAACCGATAAAACCAAATATTTCGCACAATCTTACAGCTAGAGTTACCAAATTTTGCACGCAGATAGCAAGTCATGTCCCTAAAAAAACTGCATCAAAATTTTGGATGCCACGCTCACTCCTTCGGCCCCCATCATCCCTGCTCCATGAAATTGGAAACGCCTATAGCTTTCACATTTTTTGGGCTAAAGCCACCAAATTTTGTGTCAAGATAGGTACTGACGATACCCATCAAAACTTGGATGTCACGCCCCCTGATTCAGCCCCCATCCCCCCTTCACCATGAAATTGGAAACGCCTATAGTTCTCACATTTTTTGGGCTAGAGCCACCAAATTTTGTGTCAAGATAGATATTGACGTTCCCCAAAAAAATGAATCAAAGTTTTGGATGCCGCTCCCCATGATTCCACCCCCATCCCCCCTTCACCATGAAATTGGAAACGCCTATAGCTTTCACATTTTTTGGGCTCAAGCCACCAAATTTTGTGTCAAGATAGGTACTGACGATACCCATCAAAACTTGGATGTCACGCCCCCTGATTCCGCCCCCATCCCCCCTTCACCATGAAATTGGAAACGCCTATAGTTCTCACATTTTTTGGGCTAGAGCCACTAAATTTTGTGTCAAGATAGATATTGACGTTCCCCAAAAATATGCATCAAAGTTTTGGATGCCACGCCCCATGATTCCACCCCCATCCCCTCTTCTACTTGAAATTGGAAACGCCTATAGTTTTCACATTTTTCGAGCTAGAGTTACCGAATTTGGTAGGAAGATATATGGTGACATCTACAAAAGATCTGCATCAAAAATTAGGATGCCACGCCCACCTCTGCCGCCCACCATTTAAAATCGGAAATTTCGATATCTCTTACTGTTTTTAAGCTAGAGCCCGTAAATTGGGTAGAAAGATAGAAGGCAACATATACCAAAGATCTGCATCAAAATTTTGGATGCCACGCCCACCCAAGCCACACGCCTTATAAAATCGGAAACGGCTATATCTTTAACAGTTTTTGAGCTAGAGCCACCAAACTTGGTAGGAAGATAGATAGTGACAGTTAAAAACATTTGATTCAAAAATTTGGATGCCACGCCTACCTCTGCCGCCCACCTCTGCCGCCCACCTTTTACATTTTGAAGTTAAGTTATCTTTCACAGCTTTTAAGCAAAAGTCACCAAATTTGGTAACATGATAGCTGGCGATGTTTACCACATGGCCCACTCCCTTCGCCCCTGCATTCCCCCTTATCAACCGTTCATTTACTGGTATCAAGGTATTCCGCAGTCGCTTGCGTCCGGCTGCAACGTTTTTACTTGTTTTGATTAAGAAAGGAGAAAAATTTTCTAGAGTTTCTGTTTGTATATCTTTGTTGTTATTCAAATTATTATTGGGCAGTCTTTCCATTATTAAATATTAGAGTCCAAAGGAGAAATCCATTGTAGTTATAATGTTTTTAGGCTTTAAAATATCTGGTGGATCAGGGGATTGTCACATTGTAGCTTCCATTGTGTGCGCTTGGCGCACTTCTTCGTTTTTTGTTGTTGTACAGTTACTGATTGGGAATTGGCTCAGCGCAACCGCGAAAGAGTATTAAAGCGTAATTGATAGCAAAGTTTAATAAGGTCTGTGAGCTAAGGTAGTTAATCCGCGTTTTAGTTAGCACGTCCGAACACTTTGATTGCTCGTTGAGAACTGTTTGGCTGAAATTATGCGTGCTGCTTTTAATTACAACAGTCGGATTGATTTTAGTATGTACGGATACATTGAAACGATGGACGCAATATGTCCACATTGTGATGCGGCTAACTTTCCAGGTGAAACGCCCGGCATGTGTTGTGCTAATGTCAAAGTGAGATTGCCAGCATTAGAAACTCCACCCGCACAATTGTATTTATTAATTTTTGGGACATCTCAACAGTCGAAGCACTTTTTGAGTCATATTCAACAATACAATTCGGCATTTCGAATTATATCTTTTGGTGCTACTAAAATTATTAGAGATTATTTTATGCCGATATTTAAGGTAAATACTTCAACCGGATTTTCGATACTTTTAAAAATTATGATACAACATCTACCTAAAATAATAGTGGTGCTCCCGATATATATATTTTATTGGTGATGAAAATCGTGAATTGGAACATCGTTGTGCAATTGTTTTGAATACAAGACGAGAAATTATTCGTGAGCTACATTAGCATAACGCATTAGTTCAATTGTTCAAAATTGCTCTCGATCGTATGCCATCTGATAATCACAAAATCGTAATGAGGGCTGAAAGAACACCTTTTGGAGAGCATGAAAGGCGATTCAATGCACCGACAATTGATGAGGTTCCAATTGTAATTCTTTTTGATCAGTTTCAACTTCATCGTAGTTACGATGCATTACAATCTGAGCTGCAAACCGGTCCGAAACCGAACCCTGTGGAACCGGTTCTCTGCGGGTTCCATGCTGTGTGGAACCGAACCCCGAACCGAACCCAAACAACGTATCGGAGCCGTGCACAGTGGGCCAGGCTGACCTTCTAGCGGAACTTTAGTAATAACTTGCGTAAATGAAGACATATTCCATTGGAAATTTCAATTTAAATTTTTAATATATTCATAACATATTTATAAAAAAAAAAAAATTAATCGGAATCAGATGAATCCGAGTCATTTAAAGATTCTTTAAAATTATTAAGCAGTCCTGCAACGGTTTTGTCCAAATTAAATTCTTTAAAAGTGGCTTTTGTTGTTTTTGAGAGAGTCGTTATAAGTGGATCCGATGAAACAAGTAAACCATTCATAACATCTTCCATTGTATTACTCCTCTTGTCCTTACGGGAATGGTTTAAGCGTATATTCCTGAAATCGTTATTCCTGACTTCAAGTGCTTCTTCGGACATTATACCAATAGGCAGTGCTACATTGTTGATGATGTCCGCTCCATGTACTAAAACTTTGTGTACAGATGACGGCATATAATACCATGGATATTTGTCGACATACATTTCAGCTGTTTCCATGGTATATGAGCTGAATGAATCAGTATTGACTTGATATCCACAAGCCATTACTCTTAATATAACACTAAACCTATATATTAGAGCTTCGCTAACTCCAGTAATTCCGGCTACCAAAATTGGTTGGCTAAAAAGCCGTCTGGCAGTATTTCCTTTGATAGTATTGCCACTACTACCCACTGGAATATCCACCAATAAGCCCATCTGCTTTTTAAGTTGCAATTGGATTTCAGATTTTCTAGCTTCTACCTTTGCCTTATTTTCACCTCGAGCTTGCCATTTTTTTGTTGGAAGTCTGTAAGCAATATGTAGAACGCATTCAAAAAATCGTATCCACGCATGCAGAGTTGATAAGCCATATTTTAGGAGATCTGCATAAATTATATAACTTTTTACCATACTATAATATTATTCATATTCTTCGGTAAGGCTCTACAAATTCCACATATCATAGTTGGTGCTTCTGCAAGGACGTTAAATGTTTTGCCATCCAGCATGGTCATGTGAAATTCGTGCGTAATTGTATATAAGTTGGTAGTTGTTGGTTGAATTTTGTCTATTTGGTTTTTTACATGATGGCTCTCTGATGTAATTAATTCGCTTGTTTCCTTTTCGCAAATAAGTTTTAAAGGCCGACAATAGCGAGTTGAGGAAGGTCGTGGGCTTTTCCACAAAACTTTTGCTCCAAACTGAATTTGTAATGGTACAAGGAAAACTGCAAAAAGGTGTTGGTCGAGCATATTGGTTTCACCATTTTGAAACTTTTGCCGGTATGTTGCGTGTCCACTGCTTCCATCACAGCCCCATTTATGAACTACAGTTAAACTTATTTTATTATTATTTTCCAAAAACTGATTATCAAAAACCGGGGAGTTCGCCTGTATAATTCAACTAACGGTATGGTCGACTAAGCATTGCAAAGTTGTTTCAGCTGAATAGTCTGAATATTTTAAATTGCCCGGATAGCACATAACCTTAGCTGAATGCAACCTTTGGTAGCTCGGATATATATCAGCATTCCTCTCCTTTGCACTACATCGCATTAGCTTGAATTTGTGCTTCGTGTAGCCTACATCCACATATAGAGCCAGAACTTCTTCAGGTGAGCTCGGATTTGGCAATTTTACATGTGCGTCCAAAGATCTTTTAGTTTTTTGTCCTCCAGTCTCGTTTGTATCAAGTTTTTATGCGGTTCGCACTCCAGATTTATACAGGCTGGAGCTTGTTGCCACTATTAATTCATCGCACGTGGTTTCGTTTACCAGACTTGACACTTTGCTGGTCTGTGCTTTAGGGCAGAGATCACCGAAATTCTTCTTGGGTCGACCCATGTCTGAATTTTACGTAATACCATTAAGCAAGTACACGTAGAGGAGTCAAACGCAAAAAATCCAATAGCCTAATTGGTCCAATTTGCGGAGGAACCACCCTCATTCGGCTGCTGAAAGCATCGAGCCGAACGCAAATTTTGACTCGATACAGACGGACTGCCAGCAATTTGCTGTGTATGCGTCTGTATGTCAGCGACGTGATCGCCGTTAGGTGTATATATGTGTATATGTATGTTTCTGTATGCTGTTTGCTCTGAGCTGCTGTATATTGTGGAAGGGGGATAGCAGCAGCAGAGTGCGAACAACAACAACAAAATATGCACACATATTCCGAAAGAGTATAAATGGTTCATGTGTGGGCAGCTGGAAGAAAATCACAGGCTCGCGGCAACTGCGTGCCAACAAAAAACCTTTTCTCTACTCAATAAACACACACAAGTTCAAGCGATCTCAACAGAAATACAGTTCTGAATACTCTTTCGGAATATGTGTGCATATTTTATATGTAAATGAGCAACTGCATGGTAGTTGTGTGGCAAAGTTGTTTGCTGGTGTCATATAGCTAATATCTCGAAAGAGTATGGATGACCAGAAAGTGAAAAAAACTGAAATTGCCTGTGTTTTGTAGGCAGATTAAAATGCGCGCCAAATTTTAATTTTAAATATTGGCTGTCGGTATTTAATATAGATTTAGTTATGATGTTTTAGGGTCACGAGAACACATAAATATAAATATATAATTATATACATATATATATTAAAATATATAAATTATTATTAGTCATATGTACTATGAACTATGGACAATGCATCTTTATGATTAAGATGAATTTTAAAAATAAATAAAAAATTATCATCTTAATGACATTGATTTTATAGCTATCGTTACTTTTAATAAAATTGCTAAAAATCATAAAAATTGAGACAGGTCAAGAATAGCCAAGGCAATTGCTACGCATACATTCAAATGTGCTGCACATGAACATACACATGCACACACACACACACATTGATATGCGTTGCTAGAAAAGTAACAAAATCCCAAATCACTTGAGAGCCACCAAAAACTGAAAAAATATGCATGCGCACATACACACACACATATATATGTGTATTTAGGTATACATTCGCCCAAATGATTTTTGCTTCATTTGATCTCAGAGCAAACAGCATACAGAAACATACATACACACATATATACACCTAACGGCGATCACGTCGATGACATACAGACGTATACACAGCAAATTGCTGGCACTCCGTCTGTACCGAGTCAAGCGCCGGCGCATGAATGACTTGCACTTTTTTAGCTACGCAAATGGTCTGCAAAATTTGCGTTCGGCACCGAAGGTGGTGCCTCCACAACGCATTTTTTCGGCAGTTGGGAAAACGCGATTTGACTCCTCTACGTGTACTTGCTTAATGGTAATACTTTACAAAACAAGTAAGAAGGCTCTAGTCGAGATTTCCCGACTAGGAGATACCCCGAACCCTATACTTAACGCGTACAGTCATTGTCTGTGACTAAACTTAAATCTTCGATATCTCTGTTGTTTCTCAACCGATTTCAATGAAATTTTCAGAAAAGTTCTATCGTTATTTATTATAACAACTACTATTTTTACATATTTGATATTCGATATTTTTATGTTATCGATCCCAAGTGTATATCGGAAACGGAAATAGTTATCGAAAAACGGAAACAAACTTGTACTGCCTAGGACTCAGATGAGCTAGTGTGCAAAATCTGAAGTCTCTAGGTTTTATAGTCTCTGAGATCTACGCGTTCATACATACAGACGGACAGACGGACGGACAGACGGACGGGCAGACGGACATGGCTATATCGACTCGGCTGTTGATGCTGATCAAGAATATATATACTTTATAGGGTCGGAGATGCTTCCTTCTGTCTGTTACATACTTTTGCACAAAACCATTATACCCCTTGTACCCATTTCATGGGTTCGGGGTATAAATATATGCTTAATATTTTAATGTAACTTTGTCTAAATTCGAATTTCCATGTGTTACTCAGTAAAGAAGAGAAAGTTAAATATGAGTGAATATAAAGCAGTGATGTCACCACCCATAATTCCCATACCTACTTTGTTTCTGTAATGGCTCTCAGGCATAGGCAAGCAGTTTGCGTATATGTACATAAACTGCTTGTTCCATAAGCAATGCAAAAACAAACAAATTTTTTTTGTTCGTCTCTTCACTGCCTATGCTTAGCAGCAAAGTAACGGATCTTTTATATATTTGTTTTTGGGCAGCGAAATTTCAAGCATTTTTTTGTTGTTTTGCAGACGAGACTGCACTAAACAATAAGCTTGTGTAACAATCAGTTTACGCACAACTCTATATGAGTGCTGGTCATTATTATTACTTTTTCTTGTCGTTCAAATGTATATAAATATCTTTGCAGTGATACCTGCCTTACTTGTATTAGTGTATTTTCTTTATTAGTATTGTGATAGCTCTTCCATAAGCATTGTTTCGACATCACTGATACAAAGTATGTATTACCTTGTTATCTTATATTTGTGTGTTGTTGTTGCTTACTCACTGTCTGCGCACAAGTTGGAATTAAGGCGCCACTTGCTAAAATTTGTTGTACGTTTTTGTGAGTTATCCCTACACTCAGAAAAAAAATCCGTTCTAAAATCATAACCATTGGGTCATGATATTTACCGGCACCGTTCATAAATTTTCGTTCTTGAATCAAGAACGCTGGTAATGAAATGTTCTTGATTTGGTACAAATAGAACGGATTTGGTAGATTTGTACCAAATTAAGAACGATGTTAATAAACTAAGAACGCAAATACGCGTAACTGTAAAACGCGAAGCTGATGCACAAACGGTAAACACAAGCCGATGATCGTATGTGTGCATTTTGCTATTGTGGAAGTAGCCGATTACGTTCGATCGCAATAAATGGGTCGGCTGCTGACAAAAATTTGACTCCGCAGTCAAAGTTGTGCGTTCAATGAGTGCAGAGTTAAACAAGTAAAAACGTTGCAGTCGGACGCAACCTACTGCGGAATACTTTGATACCAGTAAATGAACGGTTGATAAGGGGGAATGCAGGGGCGAAGGGAGTGGGCCATGTGGTAAACATCGCCAGCTATCATGTTACCAAATTTGGTGACTTTAGCTCAAAAACTGTGGAAGATAACTTAACTCCCAAATTTATAAGGTGGGCGGCAGAGGTAGGCGTGGCATCCAAATTTTTGAATCAAATGTTTTTAACTGTCACCATCTGTATTCATAAAAAGTTTGGTGGCTCAAGCTCAAAAACTGTTAGAGATATAGCCGATTCCGATTTTATAAGGCGGGTGGATTAGGTGGGCGTGGCATTCAAAATTTTGATGCACATCTTTGGTAGATGCTGCCTTCTATCTTTCTTCCCAATTTACGGGCTCTAGCTTAAAAACTATAAGAGATTTTGAAATAACCGATTTTAAATAGTGGGCGGCAGAGGTGGGCGTGGCATCCTAATTTTTGATGCAGACCTTTTGTAGTTGTCACCATATATCTTCCTACCAAATTTGGTGACTCTAGCTCTAAAATGTGAAAACTATAGGCGTTTCCAGTTTCAAGTAGAAGGGGGGATGGGGGCGGAATCAGGGGGCGTGGCATCCAAAATTTTGATGAATTTTTTTGGGGAACGTCAATAAATATCTTCACAAAAAAATTTGGTGGCTCTAGCCCAAAAAATGTAAAAACTATAGGCGTTTCCAATTTCTTGGTGAAGGGGGGGATGGGGGCGGAATCAGGGGGCGTGGCATCCAAGTTTTGATGGGGAACGTCAGTACCTATCTTGACACAAAATTTGGTGGCTCTAGCCCAAAAAATGTGAAAACTATAGGCGTTTCCAATTTCATGGAGAAGGGGGGATGGGGGCGGAATTAGGGGCGTGGCATCCAAATTTTTGATGCATTTTTTTGGGGAACGTCAATATCTATCTTGACACAAAATTTGGTGGCTCTAGCCCAAAAAATGTGAAAACTATAGGCGTTTCCAATTTCATGGAGAAGGGAGGATGGGGGCGGAATCAGGGGGCGTGGCATCCAAAATGTTGATGCATTTTTTTGGGAAACGTCAATATCTATGTTGACACAAAATTTGGTGGCTCTAGCCCAAAAAATGTGAGAACTATAGGCGTTTCCAATTTCAAGGAGCAGGGATGATGGGGGCGGAAGAGGTGGGCGTGGCATCCAAAATTTTGAAACAGTTTTTTCAGGGATATTACTAGCTATCTGCGTGCAAAATTTGGTAACTCTAGCTGTAAGAATGTGAGAAATATTTGGTTTTATCGGTTTTCTGTTATCGAATTTATCGATTTCCCAGCCTCCTAGTAGGCATGGCAACCCAATCTTGACACTTTATCTGTACCGTCTATAGATAAACATAATTGCAAAGTTTCAAGTCTTTAGCTTTACGGGTGTCGAAAAAAGTTGCGTTCATACGGACGGACAGACGGACAGACAGACACCATGACGGACATTGCACAAAACCAATATACTATGAGACCTTCGGTATCAAAGTATAAAAAGTGAAAAGTTAAATACTTGAAAAAAAAAAAACCAAATGGACAACGACGATGATGAAAAAATCGCTCTGCTGCTGGACAGCTTCGGGATGCCGGGTGTGCTACCGTATTTAACAGGTGAGTAATATAATTATGCAAATATAATATGAATAATTATGACAGTGTTTTTTATACCCCGAACCCATGAAATGGGTAAAAGGGGTATAATGGTTTTGTGCAAAAGTATGTAACATGCAGAAGGAAGCATCTCCGACCCTATAAAGTATATATATTCTTGATCAGCATCAACAGCCGAGTCGATATAGCCATGTCCGTTTGTCCGTCTGTCCGTCTGTCTGTATGTATGAACGCGTCGATCTCAGAGACTATAGGAGCTACAGACTTCAGATTTTTCACATAAGCTCATCTAAGTCCTAGGCAGTACAATTTTATTTCCGATTTTCGATAACTATTTCCGTTTCCGATATACACATGTAATCGATTACAAAAATTTCTCGAATTTGGAAAATTTAAAAATTGGGGTTGAAATAATGGGTAACGATATAACTTTTCTGAAATTTTCATCGAAATCGGTTAAGAAACACCAGAGATATCGAAGATTGAAGTTTAGTCACAGATGCATACAGACAATGACTGTACGCGTTAAGTATGGGGTTCGGGGTATCTCCTAGTCGGGATATCTCGACTAGAGCCTTCTTACTTGTTTTTTCTAAGTTAATGTTTTAACATATGTACATATGTACATACATACATACATTTGTGTGCAGCAAATACGCAAATTGTATGTATGCATATAAATGTGTCTCTTTTTTGACTACACGCGCGTCGCTTAAGTTTTGCTGCCCACATACACAATTACATACATATGTACATTAGTTTGTCAGTTGTCTGGCAATGTGATATAAATACATACATATACATAAGTGGCTGTAACATCGCGTGCATTAACATACACAAACATTAACAACAATGCATTTAATCAGTGTAAATCAATTTTAGCCGGTTCGATTTTATGTTTTGATAATATGTGTACATATATACACTTACATATTCAAGCATACATATTTATGCATATACTGAGAAAGTACAGTAACGCACAAGGGAGCTTGTACAAATATATGTATGTATGTATGTAAGTATGAACGCACTGTCGTCACGTAGGCGTCTTTGGTTTTTGTCTAAGCGCATGTTACTTTGTGAGTTTTGCTGCATGTAAAAATAAATTTTCGTTCGAGCCAAATAATTTTTCTTGGGGCCTAGTACAAATGAGTACTTTAAAGCATAAAATAAATAATAAGCAATTGACAATTTGTATTACAACAAAATACTGTACATGCAGTAACATGCGCTTAGACAAAAATCAAAGACGCCACCGTGAAAAAAGAATATGTATGTATGTTTGTGTGTTCATAAATACAAAAGACAGTGGCGCTTGCACAGACATGTTAAGCCGTGGACGTTTTTTTCAGTACAATATACATATTTACATAAATTCGAAATAATATTAATGAATTAAGTTTGTCCGATTTTGAGTCATACTCGTATGCATAAAAATTTATCCAAGTAATATTATAAGTGTTTGTGTGCATTATTTTTTTCACGTCGTCGTCTTTGTTTTTATACTTTGATACCGAAGGTCTCATAGTATATTGGTTTTGTGCAATGTCCGTCATGGTGTCTGTCTGTCCGTCTGTCCGTCCGTATGAACGCAACTTTTTTCGACACCCGTAAAGCTAGAGACTTGAAACTTTGCAATTATGTTTATCCATAGAAGGTACAGATAAAGTGTCAAGATTGGGTTGCCACGCCTACTAGGAGGCTGGGAAATCGATAAATTCGATAACTGAAAACCGATAAAACCAAATATTTCTCACATTCTTACAGCTAGAGTTACCAAATTTTGCACGCAGATAGCTAGTCATGTCCCTGAAAAAACTGCATCAAAATTTTGGATGCCACGCCCACTCCTTCCGCCCCCATCATCCCTCAAAACTTGGATGCCACGCCCCCTAATTCCGACCCCATCCCCCCTTCTCCATGAAATTGGAAACGCCTATAGTTTTCACATCTTTTGGGCTAGAGCCACCAAAATTTTGTATCAAGATAGGTACTGACGTTCCCCATCAAAACTTGGATGCCACGACTCCTGACTCCGCCCCCATCCCCCCTTTTACTTGAAATTGGAAACGCCTATAGTTTTCACATCTTTTGGGCTAGAGCCACCAAATTTTGTATCAAGATAGGTACTGACGTTCCCCATCAAAACTTGGATGCCACGCCCCAGATTCCGCCCCCATCCCCCCTTCACCAAGAAATTGGAAACGACTATAGCTTTCACATTTTTTGGGCTAGAGCCACCAAAATTTTCTGTCAAGATAGGTACTGACGTTCCCCATCAAAACTTGGATGCCACGCCCCCTGATTCCGCCCCCATCCCCCTTCACCAAGAAATTGGAAACGCCTATAGTTTTCACATTTTTTGGGCTAGAGCCACCAAATTTTTTTGTTAAGATAGATATTGACGTTCCCCATAAAAATGGATCAAAACTTTGGATGCCACGCCCACACCTTCCGCCCCCACCCCCCGCCGATGTCAAAACGGTTATGCGAGTATCTTCCACATTTTTTGCACTAGAGTCACCAAATTTGGTAGGAAGATATATGGTGACATCTACAAAAGATCTGCATGAAAAATTGGGATGCCACGCCCACCTCTGCCGCCCACTATTTAAAATCGGAAATTTCGATATCTCTTATAGTTTTTAAGCTAGAGCCCTTAAATTGGGTAGAAAGATAGAATGCAGCATCTACCAAAGATGTGCATCAAAATTTTGGATGCCACGCCCATTCAAGCCACCCGCCTTATAAAATCGGAATCGGCTATATCTTTAACAGTTTTTGAGCTAGAGCCACCAAACTTGGTAGGCAGATAGATAGTGACAGTTAAAAACATTTGATTCAAAAATTTGGATGCCACGCCTACCTCTGCCGCCCACCTTTTAAATTTGGGAGTTAAGTTATCTTCCACAGTTTTTGAGCTAAAGTCACCAAATTTGGTAACATGATAGCTGGCGATGTTTACCACATGGCCCACTCCCTTCGCCCCTGCATTCTCCCTTATCAACCGTTCTTTTACTGGTATCAAAGTATTCCGCAGTCGGTTGCGTCCGACTGCAACGTTTTTACTTGTTTTTTTTACCTATGCGCGCTACTGTATATATGGATGTACCTATGTATGTATGTACATATGTAGTCACGCTAATTTCATACATACGGCTGCGAAATAAATGTGCTTGTGTTTTAACGCCAACATAAAAAATATTATTTTATGAAAAGCAATTCCTTTTTTGTACATACATACATAAAAAAAAAGCTATTGTACTATTGTATTGTCGCAATTTCTAAATTTATTTATATTCATTCTATTATGTACAATAGATGCTCAAGTTACCTATAACAGCCTGAAACATTTAGACAGGGAAGACCTCCGCGAAGCGATCCCACCCTTAGGGCTCCGAACTGAATTTCGGATTAAATTGTTACATTGGAGAAAGGCTAAGGTAAGCTGAACCATGGATACTTAATTGTTATAAAACTGACTTTTTAGTTTTATTTAGTTTGGTATTGATGACAACACAGTTACAGTGTCGGAGAAGGTGGAAAGCTGGCTGGAAAAAATTGATGAGTGCGCGACCCCATCCACTACTAATTCGTGTAGTAATTTACTTGGCAAGGTAAAATTTGTTTGCTCATAACTTCTTTTCTGCAGTATATGTAGATTAAGAACACATTATATTAATAACAATTTTTTAATTCTTTTTCAGAACATGAAAGAGTTACTCTTGGAATCTCAGAAGGGGCTTTCATTATTACAATTAGCAATTATCGTGCGACAACAGGAACATTTTAACCGACATCATTTTAGAAGATGTCCAGTTTAAGAAAAAAACGCTTAGGCCCGTTGATTTTGATGTATTATTTGAACAAATTTGCTCAGTTTTTCCAAAGGAAATTGGAATGAAGGTAATTAAAAAATCATTATAATTTAAAACTATGTTATCTAAAAATATTTTGTATTTACAGGATTACTATGATATTCCTCGAAAGGGTAAAAACAATGCTGGAGGCAGGCTTTTTACCAAGTATAAAAATTATACTTGCAAAAAACGCAAGCTGACGTTCCGCAGTGACGGCGAGGATAAACACTCCTTCATCGCAAGCAATCAAAATCCATTGCACGAAATTTACATTGAAATCGCTACGGCAAAAAAGGCAGCTCTTAACAGGGAGAGCTCAAGCTGGAGCAGTGTGTGCGACAGTTGGAGAAAAACGTTTACCTTACAACAAAATGACATCAAGGAACTGGAGAGCGGCCAATTTTTAAAGGCTTGGTCAAAGTTAACAAATGCCTGAGCACCAGACTTGGTAAGAATTAAAAATATTGTAAAACGTGCATACATTATTTCATTTTTTATTTGGCACTAAAACCGGAATAAAATTTTCAAAATTTCTTTTAAACTACGAACAAGGGTTGAATCCAATTCATAAATGTTTTAGAACGACTTATATGTCTAATGATCACGCTGTTTATATTTATATTAGGAAAATTAGGAAAATTAGGGAAAATACAACTATTAATTTACAAAATTGTGTTTTTTGCTACGAATTATGTTTTAAGGAAACTAATTATAAAAGTAATAATTATTTAGTGTAAAGACTACCAAAAGTATTGAAATTTATAAGATCAAAATGTTTGTAATCAATGAAAACAATATATATGTCATATGTAACTCTTTAAATATTAATGAATTTAATGTTCATCTCCAGGCGTATGAAACGTTAAGCTTGTATAGACAATTTAGTTGTAAGAACATCAATGATTTTATAAGCCTGCCCATCCATATAAATGATAAATAAATAAAAATATAAAAAATAATCAACACGCTCAATTGCTTTATTTTGTTAACAAAATGTTATTAATTTAAGAACCAATTGTTCATAAAATAAGAACGACATGTTCTTAAAATAAGAACAAATTGTTCATATATTAAGAACAAAATGTGCTTAAAATATGAACGAATTGTTCATAAATTAAAAACGAAATTGTTCTTAATTTAAGAACATTTCGTTCTTAGATTAAGAACAAATCGTTCATAGATTAAGGACAAATCGTTCATAAATTAAGAACGAAATGTTCTTAAATTAACCACAAATCGTTCATAAATTAAGAACGAAATGTCCTTAATTTAGGAACGAATTATGACAAAGACGTTCATAAAACAAGTGAAAACGTTGAAGGACGCAACCGACTGCGATACCAGTAAAAGAACGGATGGTAAGAAGTCTGCTTGCAAAGGAGCGGGCCGGGTGGTAAACATCGCCAGCTATCATGTTACCAAATTTTATGACTTTACCTAAAATACTGTGGAAGATAACTTAACTTCCAAATTTAAAAGGTGGGCGGCAGAGGTGGGTGTGGCATACAAATTTTTGAATCAAAAGTTTTTAACTGTCACCATCTATATTCATACCAAGTTTGGTGGCTCTAGCTCAAAAGCTGTTAAAGATATAGCCGATTCCGATTTTTTAAGGCGGGTGGCTTAGGTGGGCGTGGCATCCAAAATTTTGATGCAGATCTTTGGTAGATTTTGCCATCTATCTTTCTACCGAATTTAGGGGCTCTAGCTTCAAAACTGTAAAAGATATCGAAATTTCCAATTTTAAATGGTGGGCGGCAGGGGGTGGGCGTGGCATCCCAATTTTTGATGCAGATCTTTTATAGATGTCACCATATATCTTCCTACAAAATTTGGTGACTCTAGTACAAAAAATGTGGAAGATACACGCATAACCGTTTTAACAACGGCGGGGGGTGGGGGCGGAAGGTGTGGGCGTGGCATCCATATTTTTTATACAGTTTGTTGGAAAACTTAACTACCTATCTTGACACAAAATTTGGTGGCTCTAGCTCAAAACATGTGAAAACTATAGGCGTTTCCAATTTCATGGAGAAGTGGGGGATGGGGGCGGCATCAGGAGGCGTGGCATCCAAAATTTTGATGCATATTTTTGGGGAACGTCAATATCTATCTTGACAGAAAATTTGGTGGCTCTAGCCCCAAAAATGTGAAAACTATAGGCGTTTCCAATTTTAAGGAGCAGGCAGGATGGGGGCGGAAGGAGTGGGCGTGGCATCCTAAATTTTGATGATACCCAATCGTGACACTTTATCTGTCTCGCCTATAGACAAACATAATTGCAAAGTTTCAAGTCTCTAGCCTTACGGGTGTCGAAAAAAGTTGCATTCATACGGACAGACGGACAGACTGACACCATGACGGACATTGCACAAAACCAATATACTATGAGACCTTCGGTATCAAAGTATAAACAGAACAGCGTTCTTAAAAAATTCGTTCATAAAACATGACCGGCGTTCATGAATTAAGAAAAAACGTTTATAGCAGCCTTTCATGACCAAATGGTAATGATTTGGTAATGATTTGGTACATTTAGAACGGATTTTTTTTCTGGGTGTAGTTGTCATTGATTGGCATTAGAGAAATTAACGTTGTTGGACAATGACTTCCAATGTTTTTCATTTTTTTCCTTGACGAACCCGGGTTTGGAACCGAAAACTGGGTTCCAAAATATTCAGAACCCGGTTTTGGAACCTCTGCGAGTTTTCCACTTAGGGTTCGGAACCCGAACCGAACCCTAGCCGTTTTTTCAGGGGATTGCAGCTCTGATCACAATACCCAATATTGCACTGGAAAGGTGACGATGGCTACCATATTAATATACCAATGATTGATCCACGAACAGGTAAATAATTGACCTATTTTCTAAAGTCACATTTTCCACTTATTTTCAGGTCTACATGTACAGAAAAATGTAAGTGCCATGCATTTTTATTCGTATCGATTGATGATTCGTCCACAAGAACAAAATTATTTCTTGAGATGTGGTAAACTATATCATCAGTACATCGTTGATATATATGCCAAAATTGAAACTGAACGTCTTTATTGTATTCGTTTCAACCAATAAAAGTTAAGATCCGACGAATATATTCATTTGCAAGATGCGATAGCGAATGATGCTAATGTTAATGACATCGGTCGTTTAACTATATTGCCATCTTCGAAAATACGGTCGACCGGATCTGTTCATTACATTTACATGTAAGCCGCAGTGGGATGACATCAAAGTCGTCATGACATTACTGCACGTGTTTTTCGGCAAAAATTGAAATCAACAGCAACTATTCTTGGTGTCCACATACACACGTATGCACAAAAACACTAGCCTGACCTAAGCTACGTTTTGTGTGTTTTCTTTTTCTAGATGTTCACAGACCCATGCATACACACAAAGACGGGCCTGACCAAGGCTGCGCTTTGAAAGTTGACCGCCGTTTTTATACTTTGATACCGAAGGTCTCATAGTATATTGGTTTTGTGCAATGTCCGTCATGGTGTCTGTCTGTCCGTCCGTCCGTATGAACGCAACTTTTTTCGACACCCGTAAAGCTAGAGACTTGAAACTTTGCAATTATGTTTATCTATAGACGGTTCAGATAAAGTGTCAAGATTGGGTTGCCACGCCTACTAGGAGGCTGGGAAATCGATAAATTCGATAACTGAAAACCGATAAAACCAAATATTTCTCACATTCTTACAGCTAGAGTTACCAAATTTTGCACGCAGATAGCTAGTCATGTCCCTGAAAAAACTGCATAAAAAATTTTGGATGCCACGCCCACTCCTTCCGCCCCCATCATCCCTGCTCCTTGAAATTGGAAACGCCTATAGTTTTTACATTTTTTGGGCTAGAGCCACCAAATTTTCTGTCAAGATAGATATTGAAGTTCCCCAAAAAAATGCATCAAAATTTTGGATGCCACGCCCCCTGATCCCGAACCCATCCCACCCTTCTCCATGAAATTGGAAACGCCTAAAGTTTTCACATTTTTCGGGCTAGAGCCACCAAATTTTGTGTCAAGATAGATATTGACGTTCCCCAAAAAAATGCATCAAAATTTTGGACGCCACGCCCCCTGATTCCGCCCCCATCCCCACCTTCACCATGAAATTGGAAACGCCTATAGTTTTCACATTTTTTGGGCTAGAGCCATCAAATTTTGTGTCAAGATAGATATTGACGTTCCCCAAAAATATGCATCAAAATTTTGGATGCCACGCCCCCTGATTCTGACCCCATCCCCCCTTCACCATGAAATTGGAAACGCCTATAGTTTTCACATTTTTTGGGCTACAGCCACCAAATTTTGTGTCAAGATAGATATTGACGTTCTCCAAAAAAATGCATCCAAATTGTGGATGGCACGCCCCTGATTCCGCCCCCATCCCCCCTTCTACTTGAGATTGGAAACGCCTATAGTTTTCAAATTTTTCGAGCTTGAGTTACCAAATTTGGTAGGAAGATATATGGTGACATCTACAAAAGGTCTACATCAAACATTAGGATGCCACGCCCACCTCTGCCGCCCACTATTTAATATCGGAAATTTCGATGTCTTTTATAGTTTTTAAGCTAGAGCCCGTAAATTGGGTAGAAAGATAGAAGGCAGCATCTACCAAAGATGTGCATCAAAATTTTGAATGCCACGCCCACCTAAGCCACCCTTATAAAATCGGAATCGGCTATATCTTTAACAGTTTTTGAGCTAGAGCCACTAAACTTGGTAGGCAGATAGATAGTGACAGTTAAAAACATTTGTTCCAAAAATTTGGATGACACACCCACCTCTGCCGCCCACCTTTTAAATATTGAAACACAGTTTTTGAGCTAAAGTCACCAAATTTGGTAACATTATAGCTGGCGATGTTTACCATATATATGTATATGCGTATAAATTGTGAATTAATTATATATGTGTTGTTAATAATATTTAATTCCTTTTATATATGTTATAAGTGTTTATATGTTGTAAGTGTTTAACATATGACTTGCATATGTCGGCAGCTATTTGTATGAATGCCCAGCAAAAATTTGGGAAATGAGTTACCCTAGAAGTACTTACAGAATTCATTTCTTTAATATAAATGTAATGCCGAAGCAAGAAACTTCATACAAAAACTTCGAATAACATTCTAATTTCAAAGCTGCATTACATATCATTTACTGGTAATGCGTAATGTAAGTTCTTAGGGAATGCACTAACTTTCGTGGTTTTATGTTCGACTTTCGTAACATCACATTGCGCCGCTTAGTTTTGTTTTATGTTTGTTCTTTCTTGTTTTTTTTTTACAGAATATTCGCATTACAGGAAAGGGAATGCAAAATCTTTTTTGCGTGCTAGCAACAGCTACAGCCAGCAGGAAACTTTGTTCAATTTCTCTTCACTTCACGCATGTTTTCTTGATTTTGTTCGGCTTCCAAAGCGCATGTTTTCTTGAAAAAGTTCATATATTAAACATAAAAAGTGATAAACGCATCTTTTATAAACAAAAAACAAGTAAAAACGTTGCAGTCGGACGCAACCGACTGCGGAATACTTTGATACCAGTAAAAGAATGGTTGATAAGGGGAATGCAGGGGCGAAGGAGTGGGCCATGTGGTTAACATCGCCAGCTATCATGTTACCAAATTTAGTGACTTTAGCTCAAAAACTGTGGAAGATAACTTAACTCACAAATTTAAAAGGTGGGCGGCAGAGGTAGGCGTGGCATCCAAATTTTTGAATCAAATTTTTTTAACTGTCACTTTCTATCTTCCTAATAAGTTTGGTGGCTCTAGCTCAAAAGCTGTTAAAGATATAGCCGATTCCGATTTTATAAGGCGGGTGGCTTTGGTGGGCGTGGTATCCAAAATTTTGAATCAAATGTTTTTAACTGTCACTATCAATCTTCCTACCAAGTTTGGTTGCTTTAGCTCAAAAACTGTTAAAGATATAGCCGATTCCGATTTTATGAGGCGGGTGGCTTAGGTTGGCGTGGCATCCAATATTTTGATGCATTTTTTGGGGAACGTCAGTACCAATCTTGACAAAAAATTTGGTGGCTCTAGCCCAAAAAATGTGAAAACTATAGGCGTTTCCAATTTCATGGAGAAGGGGATGGGGGCTGAATCAGGGGCGTGGCATCAATAATTTTGATGGGGAACGTCAGTACCTATCTTGACACAAAATTTGGTGGCTCTAGCCCAAAAAATGTGAAAACTATAGGCGTTTCCAATTTCATGGATAAGGGGGATGGGGGCGGAATCAGGGGGCGTGGCATCCAAGTTTTGATGGGGAACGTCAGTACCTATCTTGACACAAAATTTGGTGGCTCTAGCCCAAAAAATGTGAAAACTATAGGCGTTTCCAATTTCATAGAGAGGGGGGATGGGGGCGGAATCAGGGAAGTAGCATCCAAAATTTTGATGCATTTTTTTGTGGAACGTCAATATCTATCTTGACACAAAATTTGGTGGCTCTAGCCCAAAAAATGTGAAAACTATAGGCGTTTCCAGTTTCCAAAATTTTGATGCAGTTTTTCAGGGACATGACTAGCTATCTGCGTGCAAAATTTGGCAACTCTAGCTGTAAGAATGTGAGAAATATTTGGTTTTATCGGTTTTCAGTTATCGAATTTATCGATTTCCCAGCCTCCTAGTAGGCGTGGCACCCCAATCTTGACACTTTATCTGTCGCGCCTATAGACAAACATAATTGCAAAGTTTCAAGTCTCTAGCTTTACGGGTGTCGAAAAAAGTTGCGTTCATACAGACGGACAGACGGACACCATGACGGACATTGCACAAAACCAATAATATAACAAAAACAAAAACAAAACCACCTAATATAACAAACAAACAGCTTAGTATATACCGTAAGTATATTTTGTTAGGTTGTATTTGAATGTATCGATATTAGTATTAAGTGTTATAAAACAAAAGAGTGGTCTGGCCACACTGTTGGTGGCTCTGCCTCTTTTTCCGACGAAACCGATAGAAAGCAAACGCAAATACGACGCTCCCAAAATAAATCAAAGAAAATAAAAACCATCGCGCAACTTTTAATAAATTTTAAACGAGTTTTAAGGTAAAATGATTTCTAAACGGCACTTAAAACGATTACAAAAAAAGGAAACCGAACGCATGTTGTCCTTTGCTCAAAATTTTAAGCCAGTCGTGGTGGTTACTGAAGCGACTTCAAGTCCACCAGAAGTTTCTTCATGCGAAACGGCGCCGCAACCGACTATCTCCGAAAAGCTGAGAAACTGGAATTTTAAATAGCGTCCATCAGTTGCTTGCTGCAAAGAACTATATAAAATTATAAAATCTGAAGGCATTGACGTTCCTCTAACTATTGCTCCAGTAAAAGGGCCAATTCCGTTTGTTAAGCGAACCGTGGCATCAGGAGAATATATTCATATTGGGCTTCCTATACAGTTAAATAAACTAACACACATTATAAATCAGAGTTACGTTAATGAAGTTGAAGTAGACATTGGAATAGATGGATTGCCTTTGTACAAGAGTTCTGGAGTGGGATTGTGGCCAATTTTGTGCAGAATAATTAATATTCCAAACATTGACGTTTTTCTCGTAGGAAGCTATGTAGGACCTCGAAACCCATGTAATGTAAATTGATTCTTGCATGATTTCTTGCACGATGTGAAAATATTGCAGGAAAACGGCTTCGATGTTGGTGATCATTGTGTGCCTCTTAAAATACGTGCATTCATATGCGATGCACCTGCAAGGTCCTACATATGCGACATTAAAGGACACACAGCATTAAAGGGTTGTAGTAAATGTGAACAGGTTGGACGCAGAGTCAAAAATGTCACTTCATTTAGTACTTCGGTAGCAAGGCTTCGTACTGATCTAGATTTTAAAAATTCGTACTGACAAGGAGTTTCACTTAAGCTACTTTATAAATTCCAAAATGGATATTGAAGATATTGACATAGATATTATTTCGCAATTTCCAATCGACATTATGCACTTAATCAATTTAGGTGTTGTTAAGAAAATGTTGAAATTACTTTTTGAAGGTAAAACGTGTACTAAACCATGCAGCAAGAAAAAGCTAGAAATGTCTTCTGTAATGGCTTTGTTAGGTCCATTTATGCCGAAAGAGTTTGCTAGGAAACCGAGGGAATTCGAGGAAATGAAAAGATGGAAAGCGGTTGAGTTTTGGTCATTTGTTTTATATACAGGATTGATTGCTCTTAAAGAGTTCGTGTCTGCTGATTTGTTCTCTCATTTTTTTATCCTTCACTGTGCTTACCGTATGCTCCTTTGTCCAAGGCATTTTCACTTGAACATTAGTAGCTCCCAAGAGTTGCTACAGATTTTCGTAGATTCTTTTTCAGTCATTTATGGCGAAACAAGTGTTACTTACAATGTACATAACCTGTTGCACATAACAAAATCAGTAGACGATTTTGGATATCTTGGAAATGTTACAGCCTATCCATTCGAAAGCTACTTAAAATCGTTAAAAAGGAGTGTAAAGAAACCCAATCACATTCCAAAGCAAATTTACAATGCATATGTGCAGGTATAGAGGTGAGGCAGGAAAAAAAAGGCATAAAAAAGAATTCTTTCGGCAAAGTTATATCATACTCTTCTGGCCATGCAATTTATACAAATAAAACCCCAAACAATTATTGTGCTATAGAACCAGCAATAATATTAGAGATATATGATAATGGCACATTTAAGGCACAAACTTTTTCGAAAGTAAAAGACTATTTTACATATCCTGTGCCTTCGTTTGATTTAGGAATAGTAGTTTTAAATATAATCGATCTTCAACCCCCAAAATTGTTGAATTGAGTTCAATCTATTCCAAAATGGCTCACTACCCTCTACAAGATAACATCCTTGCGATTCCACTTCTCCTCGATTGCTTACCTTAAATATTAATTCAACAAAACATATCTAAAACTTTAAAGCATACCGTAATAATAACAAACAATGGATAATGTCATACTAGCTAAATTGGAGCATATAGAAAATATTTTGAATGCGAAATTTGATGTAATGGAGAAGGAGATGAAGGATTTAAAAGGTAAATTACATTACAGTTTTAAAATCCAATCATATATTTTTAAATATTTGTTAGACCAAAATGCAGCTTTAGTTATAGAGATAAGTGAGCAGAAGGCAATGGTTGCCACTTTAATGAAGCATTCAGCACCATGATTTACAAATATGTTTCCCATCACATCGGAGAAGCAGCAGCTAAAGAACTTTGAAGAAGAGCTATCAGACGAAAATAGAGATGAAATGGTAAAAAATTAGAAAACATTTAACTACTCGATATTCCATGCAAAGTACTTCCTTTTTGATCCTAAGATGGCTACAGTGAAGGCCATACTGAATCCTGGCGGGCTCAATAAAAACATGGCGCAGATCATTTCAGAGGTTGTAGTTATCGATTATAATGTGGATGGGAACCATGGCAAAAAGAGATTGCTAAATTTTCCCAAATTTATGGATTTACTTTTTCGTAAGTGAATTGAAAAACTTTAACAGAGTTGTTGTGACTCATACTTGGTTTTTATATTTTTCTTTTATTTTTCAAACAGAATCAACAAACAAGGAGGGTTGGACAAACAAATATTTTTGGATGAAGTACGGAAGTCTTTAAAATTAATTAAAGGACGGCATTTTAAAAACGAGTGCCTCATAAAGCAAAAGAAAAACTAATAAAAAAAATAATTTGTAAGCAGCTGGATCCTCAAGTGGCTTCCCAGGCTTTGGTAGCAGTACCAAGCGCTGGAGTTTCCACCTATTAGGGAAGACTCCGTTGCGTAGACAGTTGCTGTACATCTCGGCAAATATATCGGGGCGGATCGCAAATGCTAGCTTCAGAGCTCTATTAGGAATCCCGTCGGGCCCGGGCGCCTTGCTAGGCTTCGTCCTCGTTGCTGCTTGGCGGATCTCTTCCAAGGTGACCTCTTCGATGTCGGCAGGCATGCTAGACGCTGGCGCGGGATCGAGCTCATCAGCCATGCTTGGAAATAGGTTGATCACTATATGTCTGAGCGCCTCCTTATCGGTAGGTTGGCAGCGGGAAAAGGCGTTGAAGCGTTTGACAACGATTTTGTAGGCGTCGCCCCACGGATCGTTCTCAGCCGTGTCGCAGAGCTCAAGAAAACATCTGCGCTTGCTTACCTTAAGGGGAGGGTTGGCTATAACCGGTTCCGTGGTCTTTTGCACTTGTCTGCTAGAAGTCACTTTAGCAAAGAAACCGCCTGAATGCTATGCTACACTTATTTGCTGCCCCCGGGGGTATGCAACAAATAGTGCGGACCGCGCGCTTCGTCGATGCAGGAACCGAGAACAAGTGGCGCCACCTGTTGCTCAATGCGCAGAAACCAAGGGATGCTGGAGCTCGGCTTGCCCAGCGACTTAGCTTGACAGCCCTGGAAAGTGCGATCAGCTGGGAGTGTGGGCACCGGAAAAACACAGATGTCACAGCTGAGCGTGTGTTTAGCCGTACAAACACAAATAGCACACCATAAAGAAAGTGCAATTGTGAAAGTATGCAACACACGAAAAACTACACTCAGACCAACAAAGCACCGAAAACCTCAGATAGAGGCTCCGCGGGACGCAGCCGTCGAAAACCACCGGATATACAATGGACGGTAGGAAAACAAGTAACCAGGTAAGCTACCCAACCACTCGAAGCACCACACTGACTGTTTGCTTTTTTAGAATGAGGAAACACACTGCAAATTGTCACCAGGCCGGAGCGAGTGAAAAACGCGACCCTCTCGAAATATCACATGCAGTGTGTGTGTGTGTGTGTGTGTGTGTTTGTGTTTTTTTTCTTTTTTTTTTCTTATTTCTATACAACAGGTACACTAACATTAAAAAGAAAACTATACAATAAATTACCGAGCATAGACGTTGCCAGCTTCTGCGGGACCGCTGCGAAGCATTGCTTCGCAGAAACAATGGCAAAGTCTATGTTGCGATCGCCCTTAAGCGTTCCAACCGCCTCAGCTCCGTCATCGTGGATGCTGCGAAACCACATACCGCGCGCCAAACAGCCTCCCTCTCCAGCATGTGACCCACTAAAATTGTTGGCGACAGCTGCTGGCCTATGAGGTCCTCCACCAGCAGACGTTCCTTGGCAAATCGACCACATTGGAAGAACACATGACTAGCATCCTCCTCCGAACCATCCTCGCACCAACTACACTCAGAACTGGAGTCATGCTTGAATCTCTTTAAGTAGCTTCTGAAGCAGCCATGTCCCGTCAGCAGTTGGGTGAGGTAGAAATTAACCGACCCGTGCTTCCTCTCCAGCCATCGACGCACATCGGATATCAGCAAGTGCGTCCAACGCCCTTTCGTAGATGTATCCCAGTGCCGCTGCCAGGCCTGTAGGCTCCGCTCGCGGGCTACAACCCTCACCGATCTCCTCTCCGTTGGTAATGCGTCCAAAGCTGCTGCCGCTTCAACTGCTAGGCTGTGAAACGGGATCATCCCAGCAATCACCAGCGCTGCGTCCGAGGAGACTGTGCGGAAGGCACAGCAGACACGAAGGCAGAGAGCCGATATGTGGACTCGATACCCCTCGCGTAGCTGGACACCGAAGTTGCACCGACCCAAATTGGAGCAGCGTACAGCATTTTTGATTTCATGACGCTCATGAGCAGCAGCCTCGTTTGTTGCTTGGGACCCCGCGTATTAGGCATCATCCTCGCTAGGGCTCGCCCGGACTCAGCCGCCTTCCGATGTACGAAAGCCAGGTGCTCACCAAATATTAAACGCCGGTCGATGACCACGCCAAGGTAGCGTATACAATCCTTGGACCGCATTGTGACGACTCCCACCGTGATGTCAGCGTACTCCACCTTTCTACGGCTGCTGATAAGCACCGCCTCCTTTTTGGGGTTGGGGTTTGGGTGTGTGTTTTTTGTTTGTGTTTTTTTTTTTTTTTTTTTTTTTTTTTTTTTTTTTTTTTTTTTTTATATTCTTTATTATGCTAATCATGCTAAAACTAAATAATAAAAATAATACGTGTGTATATGGGAGCGATAGTAGTTTGCAGTACGTCCGTTAAGAATTGCTTCGCAAACAACAGTCGCCACCTATACTGGAGTGAGGCTCCGCTCCACTCGCCGTAGTTCCTTCATAGTCACCGCTGCAAACGTGCTGACCGCTTCCCACTTCGTCGAAGACTCCAGCATACCTTCAACAAGATTATCCACAGTGATGGGGCCACCCATGATTTGCTCGAGCCTTCTTCGCTGGTTGGCGAACCGCCCACAGAAGAACAGCACGTGGTGTGCGTCCTCTTGCACGCCCAGTCTGCACCATGAGCATTCGTCGCTTTGCACGTGGCCGAACCGCTTCAAGTAGCTCCGAAAGCACCCATGACCAGATAGGAGCTGAGTCAGGTAAAAATTTACCTCGCCATGCCTACGGTTGATCCATTGTGAGAGCTGTGGAATCAAGGCGAATGTCCATCGCCCCTTCGCTGCAGTGTTCCAGCGTGCCTGCCATCGCTCAATCGTGCTTGTTCTCGCCATAAGACGACCACTGCGCGCCGCTGTACCGTCTGTTTGGCTTGCTAGCGCCCCGGACTCAGTAGCTAGCTCTTCAAAGGGTATCATGCCTGCAATAACTAAAGCAGCCTCGTCGGAAACTGTCCTGAACGCACAGCATACCCTGATAGCGCATAGGCGGTAAGTTGCGCCTATGTCCCGGCAATAGGTCTGGACCTGCACGGCTCTCCACCAGATCGGCGCTGCGTACAAAATGGTGGCACGGACTACGCTCATTAGAAGGCGGCGGCGCTCCTGCTTTGGCCCGCGCGTGTTGAGCATTATGCGCGACAGTGCTCGACAAGCTCCAGCTGCCTTGGATGCATTGTATTGCATGTGCTCCTTGAATGACAATCTCGTGTCCAGCATCACACCGAGATATTTGATGGCCCGCTTGGACATAACAGTAGTGCTGCCCACCACAATTTTGGCTACTTCTACCGTCTTGCGACTACTCACAAGGACCGCCTCCGTCTTGTGCGCAGCCAGCTCCAGTCCCGCCTGGGTAAGCCAGTCCTGCACGCAAGCAATGCATGTATTGCATGTGCTCTCAGCGTTATCCAATTCTTTACGCACGACGACGATAGCAACATCATCGGCAAAACCAACAATGTGCGCCTCCTCCGGAAGTTGAAGCCTTAGAACACCGTCGTACATAATGTTCCACAGCAGTGGCCCAAGTACAGATCCCTGGGGCACTCCTGCAGAAACATTGTGCTCTTTGATACCTTCGCTGGTCTGATAACGAAGCACCCGGCCTTCAAAGTAGCTCCTCACCGTGTCCTGTAGGTATAAGGGGACCTGCAGAGTATCCGTGCGTTGGGGATGACGCCCCAATTAGCAGTATTCAACGCATTCTTGATGTCCAGTGTGGTAATAAGGCAATACTTCTTGTCGCCTCCTGCCCACCTGGTGCCCTGAATAGCACTGGCTGCTAGTTCGACCACTCTGCTTAGGGCGTCAATGGTTGACCTCGCCTTACGAAACCCATACTGGTGCGGTGACAGCCCGCCGGCTCTGTCTATCGCATGGCATAGCCTTGCTGCCAGCAGCTTTTCAAAAGCTTTCCCAATGTTGTTAAGCAGGCAGATTGGTCGGTACGAAGATGGCTCCCCTGGTGGTTTATCTGGTTTCGGCAACAGCAACAGATTTTGCACCTTCCAGACCTGCGGAAAAGTCCTTTCGTGCAGGCAGGCAGTAAAAAGAGCGGCAAATTGTTCGGCTTTCAGCGTCAAAGCCAGCTTTAGCGCACGGTTCGGTATACCGTCTGGACCTGGTGATTTGGACGCCACGATGTTTCTGGCCACTTCAGTACCTCCTCCGGCGTGATAATATCCGGTAAGGTGTGATGTTGGTGCTCCGTTTGTGCTGCGGGCCGGGTCAGCGGACTGCCACGTGGAAACAAGCATTCCACGACTTCCTTCATTTTGTCGGGTCTCATCGAAGGGTGGTGTTGATTCCCTGCATGGATGCGCTTGACCACAGTTTTGTACGCTCTACCCCACGGATCTTGCTCAGCAGAGTCGCACAGTTGCAGGTAGCACTCTCTCTTGCTCGACTTGATGGCCTTTTTAAGTGCACCTCTCGCCCGTCTGTATTCCTCACGTCTTCTTGCACAGTCCGGCCTGTTAGCTGCACGTTGACTTATCCTTCTGGCCCTGATACAGGCGTGGCGTGCCATCTCAATTTCAGCGTTCCACCAATATGTGGGGGCATGGGAGCGCATGTATGGACGTCGCAGTGCCATACTGGTATCACAGGCCGAGGAAATTTGCTCTGCCATTTGAGCTGCGCGATCCTCTGCAGGTCCTGACGTAGAGAGCTGCGCAATTGCTCGAGAGAACACCAGAGCGTCGAAGGTGCCCTGCCGGTATTGCTTATCGATTGGTGCGCTATGCACAGTACGCTCTCGCTGACCACCAAGTGAGCATATAATGGCGTTATGGTCGCTTGCTGTATAGACGTCACTAATTGCCCACTGTGCTGCGTTGAATATGTAGCAGGCTGGTGGTGGAACCACCACTTGGTATCAGCTGGTAGTGGTAGCGCGACAGATCGATTAACTATGAATGTGGTGGTGTGTCGAGCTGATCGATAAAAGGTTGAGGTGACGCGATAAATTGTGAGCGCACCCAACTTAATTCTGTAAAATTGTGAAAAGCGACGCACGTATAAAAAGACAAGAACGTTTAAAAATAATAAAATAAAAGATTAAAATATATTAAAATACCGGCCACAATATTCAGAAGTGGGATTCACACAAAAAACGCTATGGAAATGAATATTAATGACATTACAACCAATCAATTAAAAAATTGGCTGCGTTTGTTGGGTCTGTCGGCGAGCGGCTCAAAGGCGGAGCTATTTGCACGTTATTGCGCAGTACCAATATCAGACCGCGGAAATGAGCCTGATATAGACGCGAGCGTTGCAGATGAGCTGACGGACGACGAGGGTACGGTGGTGCAAGTGCAGACAGGGATGGCGCAGCAGAAGGAAATTTCCGAGAATACGAAAATCTTGGAAAACTTGCGGGAACAAATTCAGCAAGCAAAAATTCATCTTGATCGCTTGCAATTTCAAAGCAACAACAACATAGTTACAGACACAGAGCAGCGGCGAATGTCAGAAAGAGACGACTGCTGTGCACAGTCGGGTATCGGCAGTGTGTTAGAAGAAGCGACTAGCAACAGTACGCAAGTGGATTATGCAATTTGAGAACGTATGTCAATTGCATAAACTAAACGGGACGCAGCGGCATATCCTATTGGTTAGCAAAATTAAAGGAAATGCTCTGGAGTGGATGCACGCAGATCCAGATCGCATAATTATGGCAACTGATGAACTTTTGCATAAATTAGTTTTGGCGTTTGGCGAGAAGGTGTCGAAGGTGGAAATGAGACGCAAGTTTGAGGCGCGCCGTTGGACTGCGGAGGAAAAATTCATAAGCTATTAAGAAAGCAAAGCTTGGTTGGCTCGCGACGTGGATATGGACGAAGACGAATTACTGGATGTTTTGATTGAAGGTATACCAGTGGCAAGCTTGCGTATGCAGGCCAGACTTCAGTGCTTCAACAGTCCGGCAAACATGTTCAAGGCGTTTGCAGGGATAAGTCTGCCGGGAAAAGGCAACGCTGGAAAAACATCAATGGTAGATAAATCCTCTCGTTGCTTCAACTGCAATGTTAAAGGTCATTGGACCAAGGACTGCCGTAAGCCGACGAGGGAGAAAGGAACATGTTACGGCTGTGGCTCGAGCGATCATCTTATTGCCCAATGCTCAGAGCGGAATGATATAAAAAAAAAAAAAACTACGTAAGGCAAGTTAAAATATACTTTAGTATAGTGAATAATAAGCCAATCATTTCAGAATGCCTCATAGACACAGGAAGCCCTATTTCTTTTATTAAATACGCTTACGTTCCTTATGGAATAGAACTAAAAATACAAAATAATGAATATTTTGGGCTAAATGAAAGCCAATTAAATATTTTTGGAAAAACTAAATGTTATGTTTATAAACAAATGAATAAAATATATTTTGATTTACATGTAGTGGCAAATGAGTCTATGAGATGGAATGTTGTGCTTGGAAGAGATTTCATGCAAGCCTGTGATATAAATATTGACCCTTGTGCATTGGAAATGGTTTCAGTTGAGTGTGCTGAAAATTCGAATAGTGAAAAAATAAAGTTATTAGATAGTAGACAGTTGGAAAGTAAATGGTTAGCAGATAGTAAATTGTTAGTGAAAACGGTTTCGGATAAGAATGAAATGTTAGATAACAAAGGATTAGAAAACGAAAAATGGTTAGATAATGATAATTTGTTAGATAGTGGAAAATGTTTAGACAGTGATAAAGAGTTAGAAAATGAATATGTGTTTGAAAATGAAAAATGGTTCGATAAGGATAATTTGTTAGATGGTGAAAAATTAGATGATAATAGTTTAGCGAAAAGTGGTTTTAAAAATTATCAAACAGTAGACGACGATGATTTTGAACAATCTATGTTAAGGATAAACATTTTAGAGGCAAACAGAAATGAAATTATGTACAATATCGGAGATAAGGTAGAATGTTATTGGCAAAATGAGTTTATAAAATTATTAGAGAACACATATGTAAATGCAAAAAGACCAAGTGAACCAAATATTAAGTGCGAGATGAGCATCATACTAGAAAATGCAAAATCGTTCAACTGTTCACCAAGACGATTATCGTATGCAGAAAAAGAAAAATTACAGGTGATGTTAGATGAATATCTGAAGGACAAGATTATTCAACCAAGTAGTTCTAATTACGCATCACCGATTGTGTTAGTCAAGAAAAGTCGGGTGATTTAAGAATGTGCATTGATTTTAGAAGACTTAATAAAGTCATTGTTAAAGATAATTACCCATTACCTTTAATTGATGATTTGTTGGATAGATTAGTGGGAAAAACGGTATTTACAAAACTTGACTTAAAAAATGGTTATTTTCATGTATTTGTTAGTAAAGAGTCAATCAAGTACACCTCGTTTGTAACTCCGTTAGGACAGTTTGAGTTTTTAAGAATGCCAATGGGTTTGAAAAATGCCCCACAGGTATTTCAACGGTTTATAAATAGTATTTTCGCAGACATGATTAGAGATAATAAAGTCATAATATATATGGATGATATAATGATAGCGAGCAAAGACGTAAAAGAGCATTTGGAAATTTTAAGTGAAGTGTTTAAGAGATTAGTGGATAATATGTTAGAGTTGAGATTAGACAAGTGTTAGTTTTTGCAGGACAAAGCTAAGTATTTAGGATTTCTGATATCAAAAAAAGGGATAAAGGCAGATGAAAAAGGTTTAGATGCGGTAAGGAATTTTCCAACACCGGTTAAGGCTCAAGGAGTGCAACGATTTCTTGGGTTATGTTCCTATTTTAGGAGGTTTATAAAAGATTTTTCTATAGTTGCAAAGCCGTTGTATGATTTAATAAGAAAGGACAGAAAATTTAAGTTTGAAGACGAGAGAATTTAATTGTTTTCTATATTTGAAAGAAAAACTGTTAGAAGCACCGTTACTGTCAATTTTTGATTATAAGAATGAAATTGAATTGCATTGTGATGCAAGTGCTTTGGGATACGGAGCAGTTTTGTTGCAGAAAAAAGAAGATGGAAAATTACATCCAATATTTTACTTTTCGAAGCGTACAACTGATACAGAAGCGAAGTATCACAGTTTTGAATTGGAGACGCTGGCAATAATATATGCTTTACGTAGATTTAGAATATACTTACAGGGTAAGCGTTTTAAAATTATGACGGATTGTAACTCTTTAGCAGCCACGTTGAATAAGATAGATATTAATCCGAGAATAGCGAGATGGGCGCTAGAGTTACAAGAATATGATTTTGACATAGTACATAGGAGTGGTAAAATGATGCAACATGTGGATGCATTAAGCAGGTGTAATGACAGCATTATGATAACAGATGCAAATAGTTTTGAAGATAATCTGGTTATATGCCAAACAAAAGATGAGGAAATAGAAAACATTAGGAAATTATTAGAAACAAGGGAACATAAATTATTTGAAATGAGGAATGGAGTTATATTTAGAAAAACAAATGATAAAAGAGTGTTATTTTATGTACCTAAGGAAATGGAGCATCATGTGTTGTATAAGTATCATGATGAGTTAGGACATGTTGGAAGAGATAAAATGATAGATGCTATAGGAAAAAGCTATTGGTTTCCAAACATTAAAAAGAAAGCTGTACAACACATTGAGAATTGTTTGAAATGTATAGCATATTCACCTAAGACAGGACAAGGAGAGGGTTTCTTACACAGCATACCAAAAGGCAATAAACCGTTCGAAATAATTCATATAGATCATTATGGCCCAGTAGACAAAGGGAGAGCAAAAAAGTATATATTTGTAGTAGTTGATGCATTTACAAAATTTGTAAGACTGTATACTACTAAAACTACTAACACTAAAGAAGTGATTAGCGCGTTAAGTGATTATTTCCGAGCATACAGTAGGCCAACTTGTATTGTATCGGACAGAGGGGAGTTGTTTACGTCTGAAGAATTTGAAGAATTTTTGAAAGAAGCTATGGTAAAACATGTCAAGATCGACAGGTTCTCCGCAGGCTAATGGACAGGTAAAAAAGTTAATAGAAGCTTAGGACCAATGTTGGCAGAAACTCACTAACCCAAAATGGCCAACACTGGGATTTAGTAGTTGAAAATGTAAATTCGCGTTAAACAATACACAGCATCGTAGACAAAAACAGTTTCCTAGTAAAATGTTATTTGGTTTAATACAGAAAGGGAGAAACTAGTGATACATTAAAGACAAAATATTCGAATCATCACATTTAGGCACAGAAAGTGAAAGAAATTTAGAAGATATTAGAAAGTTGGGTGAACAAAATCAGCTAGTAGCACAAGCAAATAACGAAAAAAAATTATAACAAAAGAAGAAAACTGCTAACCTATACAATGCAGGAGATTACATAATGGTAAAAAACTTTGACAATACAGCAGGAATCTCAAAGGAAACTAATACCAAGGACAAGGGTCCATATGTAATAGAAAAGTATTGAAAAATGATAGATATTTGATAAAAGAATGAAGGCTTTCAGTTAACACAGAAAACCATATCATGGTGTACGGAGTGCACAAAATATTGGGCATTGGCTTAAAATGAAAATATAAATAATTTGCAGAATGTGAAGTAAACTGTTTAAAAAAAAAACAAATCAAACTGTTATCTAAATATGATAAGATAGAATTGTAAAAAGTGGGCAGAGAGAGGACTATCTCAGGTCAGGATGGCCGAGTTGTAGCAGGCTGGTGGTGGAACCACCACTTGGTATCAGCTGGTAGTGGTAGCGCGACAGATCGATACACTATGAATGTGGTGGTGTGTCGGGCTGATCGATAAAGGTTGAGTGACGCGATAAATTGTGAGCGCACACTTAATGAATAAATTGTGAAAAGCGACGCACGTATAAAAAGACAAAGACCTTTTAAAAATAATAAAATAAAAGATTAAAAAATATATTAAAATACCGAGCCCAAAGGGGGGTAGGGGTCTATATATGCACACACACACACACACACACACACACACACACACACACACACACACACACACACACACACACACACACACACACACACACACACACACACACACACACACACACACACACACCCACACACACACACACACACACACACACACACACACACACACACACACACACACACACACACACACACACACACACACACACACACACACACACACACACACACACACACAATATTTATACCCACAGACCAAAAATTGGCTCGATGTAAACATATTTATGTTCCGTCACCATGTACACATATTTATACCCACAGACCA